>APFE030295303.1:5841-73729 GCA_000404065.3 Pinus taeda | reverse complement strand
TTTTAATGCCTCCACCCCTAAGCCAAATACCAGCCCATCCTGAGAAATGGCTACCTAAATTCAACCCTGAAGCAGGCATGCTAGCTGAAGAGCACATTAACAATTTCATGCTCTCGGTCAATCTTAACGGAGTTACCAACGAAGATGCTGTTGTCCGGCTTTTTCCCTATACAATGCAAGGAACAACTGGGTCATGGTACTTTTCATTACCTTCCGGGTCTATAACGAGTTGGGACATCTTTCAAAATCAATTCCTCACCAAATTTGGTGATGACAGATCAACAGCAACATTAATCAGTGACTTATCCAATCTTAAAGCCGAAGCTAGAGAACCCATCAAAGATTTCAATTTACGATTCAATACTATCCTCAACAAAATCCCCGCTGCTTCCCAACCTAGCGAAGAAGTGTGATGTGAATGGTATATCACAGCCTTACCATCAAACTTAGCAGTCTTCGTAGATAGGGCGAATAAAACAACTTTAGTTGAAAACCTAACAGAAGCAATAGTAGTAGAGAAACGCGTCATAGCCTTGGAAAAAAGATCTGCGATCGAAGAACGGAAATCTAAAAAGATCACCTTCAAGGAAGACCCCAAGAAGAAACAGACGAAAGATCCTTTTGATTTAGAAGGGTTGCATAAGGTATTAAATACCATGTCCAATGAGATGATTGACATAAAAAAAACAAGTGGCAGAAACTTCTTCGAAAAAGCCCTACAGAACTTTTAAAAGAGGCCCTTCAATGGATGCAAAACCACCCAATGCTATCTCAAATGTCGAATCCGAAGACGAAGAAGAGGAAGAGAGAACCATTGAAGGACAGACCGATGATGAAGAAGTTGTGGAACTACAAGGAATGTGGGATTTCATCCTCCCACAAGAAGAAGATCAAGAAGCATTTTCGGTTAGCACACGAAGCAAAAACCAACTTGATCCTTCCCAAACTACCCCTAAGTAGAAGGGCGCGAGCCCTACAGTAAAAGAAAAATTCGCAACAAAGAAAACGAACACTAAGGCAACTCAATCTAGCCCAGTCCAACCAGATCAAACACCTCCATCAAGACCACTAATAGTGTCAGATGAAATGGACTACAATATTATCGATGACATGAAAAAGACTAGGGCTAATATCACTCTTTATGAATTGAGCAAATTGAAACATCAATAGAAGATAATGATGAAAGAATTACACGCCGTACCTACTACATCTTTGCCTATAGCTGTAGCTACACACAACATGGGAAAATCCCCAATCAGCACGGCCAATAAGATCGATCCAAATGACATCGCCTTGATTGGAGGAAGATCAAGCTCTCACACTTCCCCCTTTTTGCTCACTTATGAAATCTTCAATAAAAACGTACACAATTGTTTGGTAGATTCTGGAGCTTCAACAAATATTTTACCCAGATCAATATGTGCCAAGTTAAATGTTCAACCACAAAAATCCGTAGTGCGCATAGTTTAGCTTGATCAGTCCCAAGTCGAAGTGATTGGTGAACTTAATCAAGTCACCATAAGATTGTCGTCTAACCCCAAGGTATGTCAGGTTATCGACATTTTGGTAGCTGATATCCCTGAATTCTACGGCTTAATTCTTAGCAGGGATTGGTCCGAAAAACTCCGTGGATACTTTTCAACCGACTGGTCGCACATGTGGTTACCATACAATGGTAAACCGAATCAAATAAAGGTCGAACGAGAGTTACACCAGAAGTACATAGTAACAGAATTGGGGGAGAAAATGAAGCAATAGAATATAACAGTAGCATCATAGGAAATTACTCGGTAGATTCTTTCCTCGCAATTTCAATGCTCATACATCACCTTACTTAGAAAATTCAGTTGTGTCCCAAGTCGAAAATTTTTCCCAAACTGATAATTCAAAGTGCGTTAATTTTCTAGAAGAACCTATAAATACATATTTGTTTTGGAAACTATATTTTGATGGCTCTAAATCTAACGAAGGAGCAGGAGCAGGATGCATTCTGATTAGTCCAGAAGGGAACAAGACAATGCTTACATGCAGACTTGAATTTGATTTCACAAACAATACAGCAGAATATGAGGCCTTGGTGCAGGGCCTATACAAAGCAATCGAGTTGAACGTCAAGTACCTTCAAGTCTTTGGAGACTCTAAGATTGTGGTCAAATAGGTACGTAACACCATACATTTCCTATCAAGTCATTTGAAACACTATCAATCTCTAGTACAGGATCTGACTGAGCATTTCATGGCATTCAATATTTTCTCAATGCCAAGAATTCAAAACGCAAGTGCAGACCTTTTAGCCAACGTAGCCTCTAGACTCATTCCCTCCGAAGATTTTAGTCCAGATAGATTCTCGATAGAATTAATCTTTAGACCATCCATCCCTGACAACATTACGAACTGGAGAGTATTCAATGACGATCCTGATATTGTAAATTTCCTCACCTCTGAAGGATCCTACTCCAATCAAATAATTAATGAAGACCACCTTGATCGACAAATACAACAAAATAGCACTGATAATGCTATACCTAAATCAGTGGTTAAGTTGGAAGACCTATACGATTTGAAAAGTTGTTTTAAAAGGTCTACTAATTCTAAGCTCTACAGTTCAACTCTGAACTACGAATCGATAAACCTGGGAACCGATGATAAACCACAAAACGTTAATCTAGGCCACGTCCTAGCCCCTGAAGAAAAACTAGCATACATTCGTCTTTTGAGACAATACAAAAATGTTTTCGCCTGGAATTATGATGAGCTGAAGACATACGACACTTCCATTATCCAACATACTATCCCTATGATTGACAATGAAAAACATGTCTAGCAGAAACTCAGAAAAATTCACCCCAATCTAGAAAACCAAATAAAGACTAAGCTGAATAAGTTATTAAAGGCCAGGATAATTTTCCCCGTTAGAAATTCCAAATGGATCTCCAATATGGTACCCGTTAGAAAGAAAAGCGGAGATATTAGAATCTGCATCGATTTTCGAAATCTCAACAAAGCCTGTCAAAAGGACAATTTTCCCCTCCCTCCAATGGAGCAAATATTACAGGCAGTAGCAGGCTCAGAACTAATGTCTTTTTTGGATGGATTTTCAGGATACAACCAAGTGCTAGTACATCCCGATGATCAGTTAAAAACCATGTTCCGAACCAAATGGGGCACATACGCATATCGAAAGATGCCATTTGGTTTGATCAATGCCGGCGCTAGGTTTCAAAGAGCTATGGACATCACATTCAAGGGTTTAGTCAATAAAGCCGTAGTCATTTATTTGGATGATATAACAGTGTACTCCAAGAAGCGAAGAGACCATCTCAGAGACTTGAAACAAATCTTTCAACGATGTTTAAGGTATGGAATTTCACTTAACCCAAAGAAATATTTTTTCGCATTAAGTGAAGGAAAACTTCTAGGATTCATAGTATCAAAATTTGGTATTCACATTGAACCTGATAGAATCAAAGAAATTTCCAAAATATCCCTACCTCACAATAAAAATGCCATGCAATCTTTCCTTGGTCAAATCAATTTTGTGAAAAGATTTGTCCCAGATTTTTCAAGAATTGTTTCTCCTTTACAAACCATGATAAAAAAGAATTCAAATTTCAAATGGGGTCTAGACGAGCATGAAGCATTCAATCTGATCAAACAGGCTATCATTAATTCTCCATCTTTAGCAACCCTGAATTTTTCAGAATCTTTTATCTTATACACATTCACCTCAGAAAAATCATATGCCGCGATTCTAACTCAAGCGAATCAAGAGAAAGTGGAAGCTCCAATCGCATTTTTTAGCTCTAATTTACAAGGGGCTAAACTCAATTATTCAGACGTAGAGAAACAGGCATACGCCGTTTTCAAAGCGATCAAGTATTTCAGACCTTTCTTACTTAAAACCCATACCAAGGTCATAGTACCGTTTCCAGCGGTAAGAAATCTTTTAATACAGAAAGATGTGGGTGAAAAAAGAGTGAATTGGATCACTGCTTTACAAGAATACGACCTTGAAATCAAACCAGCAAGCATTGTGAGAGGTCAAGGCTTCTGCAAAATGTTGGTCGGGGTATCGCATATTCCTGAAAGCTCATCTAAGGAAGTACAAACATATGAGGTAAGCCTAAACGATATAGAATCTTTATACGCTGACACCATTTATTATCTCAAAAACGGGTATGCTCCAGCACACTTGGATCACACCAAGAAAAGAGCCCTGAGATTAAAGGCTAAACAATATCAGCTCATAAATGATGTTCTGTTTAAAAGAAATTATGATTCTGTGCTTCTTAGGTGTCTCGAGAAAACTGAGGCCAAAAAGGTTTTGCAGGAACTCCATGATGGACCTGCAGGCGGACACTATGCTGGAGATGCCACTGCACACAAGATCTTATGAGCGGGATATTATTGGCCCACACTGTTCAAAGACTCACACAGTTACGTGAGGAAATGCCAAATCTGCCAAACTACTACAGGGAGACAAAGGAAACCGTCCATGCCACTACAGCCGGTAAACATTGAGCAACCATTCAATCAATGGAGCTTGGACATAATAGGTGAGATCGTTCCCCACTCTTCTAGGCAGCATAGGTATATCCTCATGGCAACCGATTATTTTACTAAATGGGCAGAAGCGGTACCTCACAAGACAGCTAATTCTGAAAGCATCATTGAATTCATTGATCAATTTATAATCACTAGATTTGGATTGTCGTCAGCTCTAATTTTTTATAATGCTTCTTACTTTTCTGGGAATGCAATGACTGATTTCGCACTTAAAAGAGGATTCAAACTAAAATATTCGTCCAACTACTATCCGCAAGGAAACGGATTGGCTGAGTCAACAAATAAAAACATAATCAATATTATTAAAAGGACAGTTGACTAGAGCCAGAAGAATTGGCACAAAACCTTGGTAAATGCTTTATGGGCAGATAGAATAACGAAGAAAGCTTCAATCGGCACTTCTCCCTTTAACTTAGTTTATGGGAAGGAAGTGGTTCTTCCAACTCACTTAATGATTCCCTCCTTGTCTTTAGTATAGTACATTGATGAGGTATCTACTTCCTCCTTACAATTAAGACAGATGGAAATAATTAAATTGGAAGAACAACGAGAACAAGCTAAGAAAACCCATGCTCATCACCAAGCGCTAATAAAATCCTCTTTTGACTCAAGCATAATGACCAGAAAAAACTTTCAGATGGGAGATCTAGTTTTGAAATGGGATAAGGCTCATGAAGAGAAAGACAAACATACAAAATTCCAGAAAATTTGGCTTGGTCATTTTTAGATTGTAGAAGTCATAGGCCTGCCAACGTTTGTATTGCAGGATTTAGCAGGTAGAAGGGATTCTTTGCCTGTTAATGGACAAATCCTGAAAATATACTTTCCATAGAAGATAACTCTTCTAAATTTTTGTGGGATAGCTTTTTGTTTTTTTTCTTAGAAATAAAACCAGTTGTAGATGGTTACTAAAGGAATTCACTTTAAATGGACACCAAATCCTCTGTTAGATTTTGATTTTTCACTTGTACAAACAGTAAAAAATTTTCGAAAAAATCTTATCTTTATTATTGACGGATAGAGTCCAACTTTACCCTAGATATGATACTAGTTCTGACTTCAAAATTTTATGAAAGCAACCTTTGGCAAAACACTTGTCTTATATCAGCATAATGAAAGGTATCAATAATAAAATGAGTATTCTCTGTAAAACTTCTATTTTCCAAAATCTATTATTATCGTCCAGAACTTTCTTAAGGAAAAACAATGAGTTCCTCCCTGCTAAAGAAAATCGCAACATTCAGAGAAACAATCCGAGAAAACACTGTATCTCAAAGAATAAGAGGTCTCATCACGAGCCGGCTTATCATGATCCCAGATATTATAACTTGCTGACCTTGCCAATACTGTCCACCAAAACAGGGCAACGACTTAATATTGTTGCAATCAAAAGACAAGGGGTCTCATCACGAGCCTACTTGTTCAGCAAAAGTGTAAATCAAGTGAATGACTGTGTCATAAATTGGCCAACAAACCAAGACATTGTTCTTTAGAGAATAAAAAAAAAAAGTATCAAAATGGGTTTTTCTCTGAAAAAGTTGTAGATAGCTTTAAGCAGGATAAAGGATCATTGCTGGGTAACAGGTAACCCTGTCGAGGCTATGGACGCCTGCTGGTAGCAGAGGCTCTATCTACGGTAAATGAGCATATTTTAAAGGACCAACATAGCAAAGATGACCTCATTTTATCTTTTAAAAAGGACCATGTAATGGCTGTGTAAATACAAGGGCTAAACCTCAGGAAGCGAACGATTGGAATAGAGAAAAGTTGAAATAAAGTATCATTGATAGGATAAGACATAATGTACTCTATCTGTCCATAACAAAGTTTAGACTGATGAAAATTTTTCTGTTTCAGAAGTTGAAGTTCAACAGAAAATCAGAGATAACTAGTTCTTCCCAGTGAATCGCCATTGTTGTGGTCACCAACAACCCCCCTATTTTGTTTAATATTAGCAATAACACCAAGCAAATAGGGGACCCTTAGTAAAAAATTTAAATAAACATCTCCATGAACATTTTTGTTTCTCCTTAGAATTTTATCGCAGCAAAGCAAAGAAAACTTTTTCTTTTATGGGCATAACAAACTACGAAGGAACGATGCGAAATTCATCGCATCGCATTCACCATAAGCGCCCTTGAATAAAAAACTTAAGAAATCTCCGACGGTCGATGTGCGACATCGCATATCGCAACATCGCGTAAAGCGGCACAAAATAACACAAATCTGCGATCTGCGATGAGCGCAATATCGTGATACCACAATACTAAAAACGCAAATCCATGAATCTGCGATCTGCGATGAGCGCAAATTTTTCTCGGCACAGTATTCAAGGAAAGCTGCCCATTAATCAGAATTAAGCGCACGCCTGTAAAAAAGAAATTAATGATTGTACAAATGGCTACTTTTCATTTTTCGAAGAGTCAGTTCACTTTGAATGTCATGATTATACTCACGCAAGAGCTGAAGCTTTCATGTCAATCTTTATTTCCATTTACTCTTTTCCTTTACGCAAACTATAAAACAGGAAATAACATGGAGCAATTTTGCAGGAAACATCTAAGGAAAAGGGGAAAGCGCAATGCTCGGAGAACACAGAAGAAATCTCTTCAGAAAGGGGTGCCACATACGATAGCACTACAGATTCCAGAGTATCACTCAACAGATGCTAATGACCGATAGGTCATCTGAAGCTCAGAATCAAAGGCGCACAAAAGCAGCATGATTACTAAAAGACCTGAAACTTACACACCAGAAAATCCCGCCACGAAGAACGGAGGCAGTTTTCAATCCAAAAAATTGCTCAAAAAGTAAAGTCTTACAATTCATCAATTCGTTCGCAAAGACAGAAACCGAAATAGCAAAAGCAGAACCAGTTTGAGGGAAATTTGGGTTATTACCAAGTATACACTCAGTCAGCGGGAGATTCTCTAAAATATCTGATAGTTTACCAAAAAGTGGTGCCAACCCTTGTTACTTCTATTTTTATAGCACACACGAAAGGGAAAGGCAACCAACTAACTCTTCTCAGACGAATGCTACGCACTTACAGCACTAAGGAGAAAATACAGAAATAGTTCAAAGTCAGATTTAATTTTAGAAATAATTTGCTTTATTAGAGGGACGGTCATTTGAAAACTGGATCCTAAATTTATGTAATCAAGTTAATTAGTTAGCAGTATTTAAACCCTTCTCAGGCATTTAGAGAAGGGTCCGGAGATTTGTCAAAAACTCGTCCTCAGAACATGCACTTTTGCGCCCTCAGAGGTGGTTTTGATGAATGGATGGATCAAGGTTTATTAATGTTTGCATCTGATATCTGCTACTGATGTTGCACTTTTGTACTCTTAGTAGATGTTAGAACAAGGAGAGATAAATCATTGTTTCTTGAAGCTTATGAGTGGAACCAATCATAAATGGTACTTTTATCTCTTGACTATTCTTGTTTATGTTCTTTAAGTGATTTATAGTTTCAGTTGTTTATATGTCATTATATGAATGTATGGGTTATCATTTGGCACTTTTGTACGATGGAGTCATATTGTTTGTATCTGACATATGAATAACTTATTATGTGATATGTTGTTCATAACTGTTTTTCCTAACTTCTTATGCAAAATATTTTATCTTTAATGATTTCTATTCTTATGATAGCTGAATGATCTTTATTACCAGTTATTGTTCGAAATCTTTTTAGATCACATAATAGGAGATATATACCCCGGGTTAGTGTAGATTAGATGTGTTGTTTCTCACTAGATTACAATAACATAGAGTTAGTTTAAAGAGACTGAATTAGATTAGCTTTAAATTCCTCTTAGATCAGCATAGTTCAAACTCTACACACACACACACACACCTAAGGTCGGGAAACTGGTCCCGTCATCCCCAATCGGACCCGCTATACCAAACGGATAAGGAGCTTCCAACCAAGGTCCGGATCGGGTGGAAATCCCCTTGTTGTCGACCAGATTTTCGGGGCTTCAATAACCCCACACATCCGTCATGCAATTATTGCACTCTGTTTGATCATGAAACGGAAGACTGTCCCATGTTGATAGCAAGGATACATGACAAAGGGGAACTACCACCTCAGTTGACTTACAACTTGTAGATGATGAAGGCCACACAAATAAGACCCGAACGTGAATATAGTGTTCTGAAGTGGAATCACATTAGGAGATAACAAGGGGAAACAGGCCTAAGACAATACATAGGTTCGCAAATCCCCCATGAAGGAGGCTGAGTTTGATTTGGAATGCGCACTTGAAACATTCATGGAATAAAAGAAGATATTCACTAAGGCCTCCACCTCGGGAAGCAAGGATAATCCTGATCGAGAGATGGACCCTTCCATGCTTACAACCTTCCTGGAAACCTTCATGAAATTACTACATGATAGCAAAGTTGTGAAAGGGCTACAGGAGCTTATAAATAGATGTGTTGGAAACAATCTAGGTGAGCCGTGTGTAATACAAAATATTGGTAAGCATAAAACAAGGATGGGACAGGAGATGAGGCTGACCATGCAGGTAGGAGAGTATGAAATGGATCAAGTTATTTTGGACCTGGGGTCGGGTGTGAATGTCCTACCGAAGCAAACTTGGGAACGAATGGGGAGACCCTTGTTGCAATGGTCTTTGATTTAGCTAAGAATGGCAAACCAACAAAAGATCATCCCCATGGGGTGGCTGTAGGGGGTGACTATAGATATTGAAGGTGCGAGCGTGCTGGCTAACTTTGAAGTAATAGAAATTGTGGATGACAAAAAACCCTATCCTACACTCCTTGGAATTGATTGGGCTACTGATATGAATGGGGTAATCAACCTAAAGAAGAAAAATATGATATTTGAGAAGAAATCGCTACGTGTGATAATATCCCTGGATCCTACTAAAGGATCATGCTACACTACACCTATCTACGATTGTGAGAGCGACGAAGATCTGGACTATATCTACAAGATAACGACATGAGACCAAGATTTGTTCAATCCAACAATGGATGGATGAATTACATGGGATTGTGAGAGTTCCTGCACCTCAGAATCTGATGAAGAATTAGAGCGTTGGCAAAATTCGTTACATGAGGTAACTACACTGAGTTATAACATGATGACCCAGTGATTGCAATGTGTATCGTCAGAGGTAAGGAATATGCCCACTTATGATGGTCTAAATGATGTAGATATCTTTCTAGATGCATTTGAGAGAGAGGTACTAGAAAAGCAGTGCTTCCAAGCGTTTAAATGGGCACTGCATGCTACGCCCGCAAGATGGTGGGGTACGCACAAGGGAAGCTTTTATGATTGGCGCGAATGTAGGAGGATGATGAGAACATGATTTAGGAAGATGAAGGTGTGAATGTGTTGAAGCCCCGAAAATCGGGTCGACAACAAGGGGGATACCCACTCGGTCCGGACCTTGGTTGGCAGCTCCTTATCCATTTGGTATAGCGGGTCCGACTGGGGATAACGGGACTAGTTTCCCGATCTTGGGTGTGTGTGTGTGTGTGTAGAATTGAATTATGCTGATCTAAGAGTATTTTAAAGCTAATCTAATTCAGATTTTTTAACTTACTCTATGCTATTGTAATCTAGTGAGAAACAACACGTCAAATCTATTCTAACCCAGGATTGTATATCTTCCATTATGCGATCTAAAGAGATTTCGAACAATAACTGCTAATAAAGATCATTCAGCTATCATAAGAATAGAAATCATTAAAGATAAACCACTTTGCATAAGAAGTTAGGCAAAACAGATGTGAACAGCATATCACATAATAAGCTATTCATATGTCATACATAAACAATATGACTCCACCATACAAAAGTGCCAAATGATAACCCATACATTCATGTAATAACATATAAACAACTGAAACTATAAATTACTTAAAGAATATAAGCAGGAATTGCCAAGAGATAAAAGTACCATTTATGACTAATTCTACCCATAAGCTTCAAGCAAAAACGATCTATCTCTACTTGTTCTAAAATCTACCAAGATTACAAAAGTGCAACATCAGTAGCAGATATCAAAATGCAAGTAAAAGTAAATCTCGATCCATCCATTCATCAAAACCTCCTCTGAGGGTGCAGAAGTGCATGTTCTGAGGATAAGTTTTTGACAAATCTCTGGACCCTTCTCTAAATGCATGAGAAGGGTTAAAATACTACTTCCTAATTCTAATAATAGTGTTTTTTACAAAATTTTAGGATACGGTTTTAAAATGACCGTCCTTTTTCTAATCTAAATAAAAAGAAACAACAAACTTCTAAAAATAAGCTACTTCTGAATTTGGTCCTTAAAACTGCAAGTGTTCATCATGGACTTGAGAAGAGTCGGTTGGCCGACTTCTGCGCTAAGCTGGGCTGTGAAAATAGAATCTATGAGAGCTGGCACTACTTTCTCGGCTGAGTTTATGATGCATTTCACAGTCATCCATTGACTGTGTGGCTTGAATAAGTATGCCCAGTAACACTCCCAATTCAACCTATTCAATGCGTGGATCACTTTTCCCTTTTCCTGCGCCTTCTGCTTCCATTCTGCCTCCATGCGTGACTTATTTGGTAGGTACCCTGGGGTGGTTTCTGCGATTAAGTTGGCTCTATGTAAATTCTCATTTACACAGTCGATAAGAACGCTTGCCTGTGTTGCCGCTGTCTCCGCTGCCTGTTCTGCTTGCCTGATTTGATCGTCCCATTTGTTGAAGAGAAATTATTTATGACTCGCGTTTATTCTGGGTGCATTTGCTCTCTTCCCCTCCTCTCCATCCTGCCAAGCTAAGTATTCCGTCACTCGTATGTCAATCTGGTCATAGTCACTTCGCAAGTCTGCCACTTGATTGGTGAGTTTATCGCTCAGCTCGCAATAGTGACTCCACTCCGATATCTTACGTCCTAACTCTTCCTGTTGCTGCAGAAGTTGCTCATTTAATCCAGCAGATTCTGAAACAAATTTGGCAAGATTAGGCTCGTCCTTATGTATTTCTTGTAAAGCTTGCAACTGTTTTCCTTTTTCGTTTAGGCTTCTTTGATAGCTTATCTGCATCTGCTGAAAGTCTTCTTGTAACTTCTCGAGTTGTTTGGACGCTTCAATACTAGCATTGGCTTGTTGTAGATGTTTTTATAGTAGCTGTATTTGGTTTTCTTGTTCCCTCAACAGTTTCTGAACTTCCGACGCCTTGTCGATAGTCGCAGAAGCGTATGCTCCTGCGATCTGAGATAACTTCGTGAGATTTTCTGTCGGGTTGTTGTTAGGGTCTTTCCATAAGACATCTAAATGTTCAGCGTCCTATGACGGTGTATTCTCTAGCTTTCTCTTCTTTATTTGTCTCCTCACAACTACTTTATGTTGGGGACTATAGAATACATCCAGTGGGGGAATTTCCTCTACACTAAGTAGAAGCTCAGAAGGTGGAGCGATATGACTGTGCTCCATTTCTGTGACACTGCTGACTATGGTCGAAACCATTTCTTGTGTTACCTGTGCATTTTCCACAGGTGTTCTTGGGGTTTTCCCTTCAAGGCTGATTAGCTCGTTGAAGTTTTCCCATTCTTTGTCTAGCTCTGTTGTGATGAGTGGCGCTTTGATGACGGGAGGAGGGACATCTCTTGGTGGGGAGGCGATAACTTGCTATTGCGACATTTCACTTGACTGAGTTGTATCTTTAGCTATTTCTTCGCTTTTTCCTTGGTCGCTTCCAGACTTTTTAGAACGTTCAGGCGTTCCATGGGCAGCGTCAGATTTGGATTTGGAAGTACTAGAGTTTCTACTGAGGTTGACGCTGGGAGTCGGCTCTCTGGTGGGCAGTCGCAGCTTTTCTAGGGGAACACTGGCTAGCCTTCTTTCTCTGTATAACATAAATCTTTGGAGGTCATCTGGGGACAACCTCGACCGAGCTTCTCACAAAACTTCTTGGAGTGAGCTTTTACCTTGAAACAAGTCATCAAAGAAATCTTTCTTTTCGACGAATACTTTTATTCTGACACTTGTAGTGAAATCATGGGCAACATTATTTAGGTCAAAAGGTCGAGCGGGGAATTTAAATAGCTGTAGAGACGTCACATTCTCCACTTCGGCGAAAGCGTGTCCTACATCGAACAATGATAAGGCCCCACAAGCTACAGGAAACTGAGGCCATATGGCCTTCTTCTTGTCTTTAAGCTCTTTGGTCAAGCCGCCTTCTGAGCAGGTCTAATAGGCAATTTCCCGAGCCAACAGTTTGTCGAGGATATATAGAGGTAGGACATGTGGAGGTACAGTGCTCCCAAACACTCTAATGTAAGTGAACCATTCTTTCCCGAACCATCTTGCGATGGGGATGATGTCTATTTGCGCTTCGGGTGAGCACCTCGGGGGTTCTTCACCATACATCATCCTATATAGGGGTAAGATGAGCCTGTGGAAAATCTGATAGAAGTGAGGGGCAAACTGGGAATCCCATAATACTTTGTGATAAACATGAATAGGTGACGGGTCCTGGGTAGTCCATTTCCAACCCATAGTTGGGAATTTAGATACATAGCAAATAGAATCCATAATATAAGCAGATAGATAAAAGGGAGGATAGACCCTTTGTGACAAGGATCTCTTAGACCGGTAATTCATAACAGCAGTGTATAAATTATCAGAAAATATTTTGGCCCAATCCACGAGATCGGCGTTTGTGGCAGCGTCTATGAGTGGTAGCCATTCAGATGAAAATTTATCTATGTCTGGCATCCCAAACAGCCTACAAAGCATGACCGCAGCAAAACAATACGGAGAGGTGAGGGAACCAGTACTGTACATACCATTTTTGTCCCTTTTTAGCTTCTCCTCTTTTCTGGTCCATTCTTTAGTGGTTTATGCCAGGTTTGGGTTCTCTACTGCAAATTTCTTGACAAATTGCATGTTGTAGGTCGTCTGAGGCTCAAGAAGATGATACATAAGCTTTAAGTCTTGCGCGGCGAATGATCCTATGAGCCCATGCCCTTGAGCCTTGAATTGTCTGCCTTGTAACTCTACATTGTCAAGTATCCATCTGATCATATTTGTATACGGAAAAATCTTGGGTCTAGCTGCTATTTGGTGAAGAAATGAACATGCCAGCTCTTCTAAGGATGCCTCGGAAGAGTTCTGTGATCCCGCGGCGCTATCAACCTTCATTACTCAGGATTTTCCTCCTCCAGCAGCCTATACATGCCTTCCCAGGTCGAAATTCCTGCGTCCCTGTTGCATGCAGTGTCTGTGTACAAGGGCGCAATCTCCTTTGTCTTTTCCTTCGTCTCGAAGCCTTAGGCTTTATGTTTCATTCCCATTTGCTTTCTGCGTTCGACTTTTGAATCTTCTTATCTCTTAGTTCCTGCAGATTTATGAGCGAAGTGGAAATGACTGATTGAGAAAGGTGATGGGAGAGTTTTAAATGCAATAGATATACCAAATATGCCACCTTACATGAAATAATTCTTTAGCAAAGCACACGTCTTTATTTCATTAAATAACTGACAACTAATCCACTTAATATCATTAAAATCGCATGATTTGGGGTCAGATTATGGTAAGTGGCTTTTCTTTGAATGGCGTGCCCGAAGGATTCGCGATTAAATGATTCATGATTTGCTTACGTTACGTTGAAGATCGTGCCATCGCAAGGCGCGCTAATCGCAAATCGCCAGATCGCAGGCTGCGCCATCGCGACGATCGCAATATCGCAGGTCGCAACATCGCGGGTCGCAGGAGTTTGATGTTTGTTAAGTATTTCCATTTTAATTCTGCGATGTGCGATCTTGCGATCGGTGTTATCGCAGATCGACAGATTTTGAGGTTTTTTCTTATGAACATTACTTACTGCGATGCGACGTTAGGCTTAACGTGGGGGGCCTTGCGCATTAATGCAATTTTTTAAAGACCTTTACCTTATTGTAGACATAGGTAAAAAAAATATTCGAAAGACCTCTCTAAGCTTACGATAGTAGCTTTATTTTGGAGAAGGAAAATTTGATTTTTCTCAAAATTAAACTAGGGGTCCCCATTCATTTAGCATTTTGGATAAATACTTAAATGAAAAATGGGGGTTGTTGCTGGCCACAACAATTGGCGATTCACTTGGGAGAACCAGTTATCTCTGACTTTCTTTTGACGTTTTCCAAACTTCTAAAAGTAATAAAAAAAAATTTCTCAGAAAAATTAAACATTATTATAGAAAGATAAAAATATTATACTTCAAACTATCAATGATATTTCGTTTCAACTCCTTTCTATTCACTTGTATTCTTAGCTTGTTCTTGCATTTACACCAGCCCTTACTTGGTCTTAAAATAAAAATTAAAATAAAGTCTTCCCTGTATAGCAGTCCTTTTCAAATATGCTTCTTTGTCGCAGGTAGAGTCTCTGCTACCAGCAGGTGTCCATAGCCTCGACAAGGTTACCTATTAACCAGTAATGACCCTTTATCCTGCCTAAGTGTTTACAACTATTCAGAGAAAAACCCATTTTGACACTTTTTCTTTTTTATTCTCTAAAGAACAATGTCTTGGTTTGGTGGCCAAATTATGACAGAGTCACTCACTTGATTTATACTTTTGCTGAACAAGCTGGCTCGTGATGAGACCCCTTGTCTTTTGATTGCAACAATCTTGAGTCGTTGCCCTGTTTTGGCAAAGTCAGCATGTTATAATATCTATGATGATGATAAGTCGGCTCGTGATGAGACCTCTTATTCTTTGAGATATAGTGTTTTCATTGGATTGCTTCCCTGAATGCTGCGATTTCCTTTAGCAGGGAGGAAGTCAATTTTCTTTCCTTAAGAAAGTTTTGGACGACAATAATAGAGCTTCTTTGGTAATCGTTGTTTCTACAGGGACTCCTCATCTTGTCATTGATGCCTTTCATTGTACTGACGTAAAACAATTGCTTCACTAAGATTGCTTTCTTCAATTTTTTGGAGTTGAAACTAATATCATATCTGGATTAAAGTTCTATTGATAATAAAGATCAAGTTTCAAAGAAAAATATTTGTCATTCATAGAAGCAGAAGTTCAAAATCTTGATAGAGAAAAAGGTGTCTTTCGTAAACGTCAAATGCTATTGACCAAAGCAAACTTTATTTATGGAGAAAAATACTTAACGAAATGAGAAGCAGACATTCCCTAGGGTTGTGTAGACAATAGGGATAATATTCTATTCTTATTCTGACTATCAACTATTCAAAAATAAACCTAACTACCTAACTAAACTACTCCTACTCCTACTCTAATTATATACAAAAATTTGACTAGGTGAAATGATATTTCCAATGGAGCCACCTTCTCATTTTTATTCCTACACGTATGCAACTTTCCAACGTTAGTGTTAAGAATGGAACTTTTCTTGGACTGTTAACGTTGGATGCGGAATAAGAATGCATAACTCCAGTTGGAATTTTGTCCGAAATTTCTTTCTCGTAAAAACTTCTTTCCAACTGGATATCTATTGGATCATAAAAATAAGGATGAATTTTTGTTATATCTTGATGATCTTGTAATAGAGGAAGTTCTGTACTTCCTTGACATAGTTTAGCTTTCCACAATGGTAGCTCGTCTTTTGGATGTGCTTTGATAAGGTGTTGGTCATACCAGAATAATCTATCAAAAAACTGAAAATTTAAAATCCAATCTGATTTTGTACAAAATGAGTGCAAGTGGGAACAATAAAAAAATAGTTTTTTGTACAAATAAAGTTACAACACAACTGGGATAAGCTTGCAAAATTTTTCTGTTCACAAGAACTGGCTAGGTCTTGTGAATTAGAAGATAAATTATGATTGTGAACAGGCATGGGGGTTTCTTCATGATATGAATCATAGATCGGGATATTGTCTTGGTCAGCAAAATCAGACGAATGATCTTTGGCTTCGAAATGAGGATTGAATGATATGTTTTCCGAATTAGAATATCTATCATTTTTTGAGCTTTGATGAGTTACTTGAGATAAATCAATAACATCGTCGTTGGAAAAGTAACCATCATAACTAATTTTACCAGTTTCCCTAGATTCTTCCTTTTGGTCATATAATTTCAGACAAGCTGATTCAAGTGATACTTGTTTGGAAACAATCAAAGGATGTTATATAGCTATCTATTTATTTTGAAAATATAACGATGACTTATTTGAATTATCCTCTGTGTTTTTTGAAATATCTTCAATGTTGAGAGGGGAAAAGTTATCATCATTAAGAACATTAGGATAAAGAGAGAAGTGTGATTCTAAAGCAACGCATTTAAAACTATCATCATTAAAAAATCTTCGTTCATCAGATTCAACATAGACATCGGGTTTTAGATCATACCTTTGTGTACTGATACTTCCTGAAAGAAAAATAATTTTCTGTTCTAACCTTGGCATCTGCATTCGTTGACTTACAACGATATTATCTGACCTTGTATCAAAGTCATCTCCTAGTTCCAAGGCAGGCTTCCCTCCAACATCCTCACTTTTGTCTTCTTGTATTAGAGTATGGATAACTCCTAGGAATTGGGGGCTTTCTTCATTATGAGCGATTTGTATATTCAAATTGGAATTCTCATTCATATTAGAAAGAAATGAGACAAAACTCGAACTAATTTCTGCTTGATCAGATATAGGAGGCAGGGAATGTTCAGCATAATCTAAATATTCTTCATCTATGAGTTCACTTTCAAGGTCGTACTTTAGAAAATCAAGATGAAATTGCATATTAAAATCCCTAATAGATTCATCGTTTTTCCGAAGATAATCAATTTCATCGTATACCTAGTCATAGTCATAATAATCAAATTCAAGAATGAAAATTTTGACGAATTGGTCCCAGATGTGAATTGATGCAACTGGGAGGTTTCTGCACCATTTTCTAGCTTCCGCCGTGAATGTAAGAGAAAAAAATCTGCATAAAATGCCTTCATCAATTCTTGGAATATCATAACTTGAAACTCTTTGAATAAATTGAAGAGCATGATTAAAAGCAGAAGAGTTATTCTTACCATTGAATTTTACCTGAGACAAGAGTCTTATCACTTCAGGTGGAGTGTTGGAAGAGATAGGAACATGGATGCAACTCCAAATGGGAAGTTTGTGAGCAGCCATCCAGATTCAAATGTTATGATTTGAAAATCATTCCAACAAACACTATGTTCAGGCCCTCCTTCTAGCACCAAATATGTTGAAGCCCCGAAAATCGGGTCAACAACAAGGGGGATACCCACCCGGTCCGGACCTTGGTTAGAAGCTCCTTATCCGTTTGGTATAGCGGGTCCGACTGGGGATAACTGGACCACTTTCCCAATCTTGGGTGTGTGTGTGTGTGTAGAGTTTGAACTATGCTGATCTAAGAGTATTTTAAAGCTAATCTAATTCAGATTCTTTAACTTTACTCTATGCTATTGTAATCTAGTGAGAAACAACACATCAAATCTATCCTAACTTGGGATTGTATATCTTCCATTATGCGATCTAAAAAGATTTTGAACAATAACTGGTAATAAAGATCGTTCAGCTATTATAAGAATAGAAATCATTAAAGACAAACCACTTTGCATAAGAAGTTAGGCAAAACAGTTGTAAACAACATATTGCATAATAAGGCATTCATATGTCAAACATAAACATATGACTCCACCGTACAAAAGTGCCAAATGATAACCGATACATTCATGCAGTAACATATAAACAACTAAAACTATAAATCACTTAAAGAATATGAGCAGGAATTGCCAAGAGATAAAAATACCATTTGTGACTAGTTCTACCCATAAGCTTCAAGAAAAAACGATCTATCTCTACTTGTTCTAAAATTTAACAAGAGTACAAAAGTGCAACATCAGTAGCAGATATCAAAATGCAAGTAAAAATAAATCTCGATCCATCCATTCATCGAAACCTCCTCTGAGGGTGCAGAAGTGCATGTTCTAAGGATAAGTTTTTGAAAAATATCTGGACCCTTCTCTAAATGCATGAGAAGGGTTAAAATACTACTTCCTAATTCTAATAATAGTGTTTTTACAAAATTTTAGGATACGGTTCTCAAATGACCATCCTTTTTCTAATCTAAATAAAAAGAAACGACAAACTACTAAAAATAAGCTACTTTTGAATTTGGTCCTTAAAACTGCAAGTGTTCATCATCAATTTGAGAAGAGTCGGTTGGCCGACTTCTGCGCTGAGCTGGGCTACGAAAACAGAATCTATGAGAGCTGGCACTACTTTCTTGGCTAAGTTTATGATGCATTTCACAGTCATCCATTGACTGTGTGGCTTGACTAAGTATGCCCAGTAACACTCCCAATTCAACTTGTTCAATGCCTGGATCGCTTTTCGCTTTTCCTGCGCCTTCTGCTTCCATTCTGCCTCCATTCGTGACTTGCTTGGTAGGTATCCCGGGGTGGTTTCTGTGATTAAGTTGGCTCTGTGTAAATTTTCATTTACACAGTCTATAAGAACGCTCTCCTGTGTCGCCATTGTCTCTGCCGCCTGTTCTCCCTGCCTGATTTGATCGTCCCATTTTTTAAAGAGCAATTCTTTATGGCTCTCGTTTATTTTGGTTGCATTTTCTCTCTTCCCTTCCTCTCCATCCTGCCAAGCCAGATACTCTATCACTCGTCTGTCAACTTGGTCATAGTCACTTCGCAAGTCCGTCACTTGATTGGTGAGTTTGTCGCTCAGCTCGCAATAGTGACTCCACTGCGATATTTTACGTCCCAAACCTTCCTGTTGCTGCAGTAGTTGCTCATTTAAGCCAGTAGACTCTGAAACAAATTTAGCAAGCTTGGGCTCGTCCTTGTGTATTTCTTGTAAAGCTTGCCACTGCTTTCCTTTTTCGTCTAGGCTTCTCTGATAGCTTATCTGCATTTGCTGAAAGTCTTCTTGTAGTTTCTCGAGTTGTTTGGACGCTTCAATACTAGCATTGGCTTGTTGTAGCTGTTGTTGTAGTAGCTGTATTTGGTTTTCTTGTTCCCTCAACAATTGCTGAACTTCTGACGCCTTGTCGATAGTCGCAGAAGCATATGCTCCTGCGATTTGAGACAACTTCGTGAGATTTTCTGTCGGGTTGTTGTTAGGGTCTTCCCATAAGACGTCTAAATGTTCAGCGTCTTGTGACAGTGTATTCTCCAGCTTTCTCTTCATTCTTTGTCTCCTCATCACTGCTTTATGTTGGGGACTATAGAATACATCCAGTGGGGGAATTTCCTCTACACCAAGTAGAAGCTCAAAAGGCGGAGCGATATGACTGTGCTCCGTTTCTGAGACACTACTGACCATGGTTGAAACCATTTCCTGTGTTACCTATGCATCGCTCACAGGTGTTCTTGGGACTTTCCCTTCAAGGCTGATTAGCTCGTTGCATTTTTCCCATTCTTTATCGAGCTCTGTTGTGACGAGTGGCGATTTAATGACGGGAGGAGGGACATCTCTTGGTGGGGAGGTGATAACTTGCTGTTGCGACATTACACTTGACTAAGCTATATCTTTTGTTGTTTCTACGCCTTTTCCTTAGTCGCTTGCAGACTTTTTAGAACCTTTGGGTGTTCTTTTGGCAGCGTCAGATTTGGATTTGGAAGTACTGGAGTTTCCGCTAGGAGTAGGCTCTCTAGTGAGCAGTCGCAACTTTTCTGCGGGAACACTAGCTAGCCTTCTTTTTCTAAATAACAAAAATCTTTGGAGGTCATCTACGGATAACCTCGACCGAGCTTCTCGCAAAACTTCCTGGAATGAAATTTTACTTTGAAACAAATCATCAAATAAATCTTTCTTTCCAACGAACACTTTTATTCTGACACTTATAGTGAAATCATGGGCAACATTATTTAGGTCAAAAGGCTGAGCGGGGAATTTAAATAGCTGTAGAGACGTCACATTCTCCACCAGTGAAAGTGCGTCCTACATCGAACAATGAGATGGCCCCACAAGCTACAAGAAACTGAGGCCATATGGCCTTCTCCTTGTCTTTTAGTTCTTTGGTTAGGTCGCCTTCTCAGCAAGTCTGATAGGCAATTTCCCTAGCCAAAAGCTTGTCAGGGACATACAGAGGTAGGACATGTGGAGGTATAGTGCTCCCAAACACTCTCATATAATTGGACCATTATTCCCCGAACCATCTTGCTATGGGGATGATGTCTATTTGAGCTTTGGGTGAGCACCTCAGGGGTTTTCAGCATACATCATCCTATATAGGGGTAAGATGAGCCTATGGCAAATATGATAGAAGTGAGGGGCAAACTGTGAATCCCATAATACTTTGTGATAAACATGAATAGGTGACGGGTCCTGGGTAGTCCATTTCCAACCCATAATTGGGAATTTAGATACATAGCAAATAGAATCTATAATATAAGCAGGCAGATAAAAAGGAGGATAGACCCTTTGAGACAAGGATCTCTTAGACCGGTAATTCATAATAGCAGTGTATAGATTATCAAAAAATATTTTGGCCCAATCCACGAGATTGGCGTTTGTGGCACCGTCTATGAGTGGTAGCCATTCAGACGAAAATTTATTTATGTCTGGCATCCCAAACAGCCTGCAAAGCATGGCGGCAGCAAAAAAATATGGAGAGGTGAGGGAACCAGTGCTGTACATACCATTTTTGTCCCTTTTTAGCGGCTCCTCTCTTCTGGTCCATTCTTTAGTGGTTTCTACCAGGTTTGGATTCTTTGCTGCAAATTTCTTGACAAATTGTGTGTTGTAGGTCATCTGAGGCTCAGGTAGATGATAGATAAGCTTTAAGTCTTGCGTGGTGAATGATCCTATGAGCCCATGCCGTTGAGCCTTGAATTGTCTGCCTTGTAACTCTGCATTGTCAAGTATCCATCTGATCATATTTGTATACGGAAAAATATTGGGTCTAGCTGCTATTCGGTGAAGAAACGAACATGCTAGCTCTTCTAAGGATGCCTCGGAAGAGTTTTGTGATCCCGCGGCGCTATCAACCTTCACTACTTTAGGATTTTCCTCCTCCAACAGCTTATACATGCCTTTCGCGGTCGAAATTCCTGCGTCCCTATTGCATGCAGTGTCTGTGTACAAGGGCGCCATCTCCTTTGTCTTTTCCTTCGTCTCGGAGCCTTGGGATTTATGTTTCTTTCCCATTTGGTCCTGCATTCGGCTTTTGAATCTTCTTATCTCTTAGTTCCTGCAGATTACGAGTGAAGTGGAAATGACTGATTGAGAAAGGTGATGGGAGAGTTTTAAATGCAACAGATATACCAAATATGCCACCTTACGTGAAATAATTCTTTAGAAAAGCACACGTCCTTATTTCATTAAATAACTGACAACTAATCCACTTACTATCATTAAAAGCACATGATTTGTGGTCAGATTATGGTAAGTGCCTTTTCTTTTAATGGCGTGCGCAAAGGATTTGCGATTAAATGATTCATGATTTGCTTACGTTACATTGAAGATCGTTCCATCGCAAGTCGCGCTAATCGCAAATCACCAGATCGCAGACTGCGCCATTGCGGTGATCGCAATATCGTAGGTCGCAACATTGCGGGTCACAGGAGTTTGATGTTTGTTAAGTATTACCAGTTTATTTCTGCGATGTGTGATCTTGCGATCGGTGTTATCGCAGATCGGCAAATTTTGAGGTTTTTCCTTATGAACATTACTTACTGCGATGTGGCGTTAGGCTTAACGTGGGGGGCCTTGCGCATTAATGCAATTTTTTAAATACCTTTACCTTATCGTAGACTTAGGTTAAAAATATTCGAAAGAACTCTCTAAGGTTACGATGGTAGCTTTATTTTGGAGAAGGAAAATTTGATTTTTCTCAAAATTAAACTAGGGGTCCCCATTCATTTAGCATTTTGGACAAATACTTAAATGAAAAACGGGGGGTTGTTGCTGGCCAAAACAGATTATCAGATGATTGTCTTCCATGTTGATATGTCAGATAACCCTCCTTTACATTCATCTATTGCTTTCCAAATTCTAGTCTCCATTCGAAACGTCACTATCCAATAGTGTATCATTGGTGAAGGCGCCTCCACCTGTGTAATGGCTACCAGTGTTTTGAAATAACTTGGATCCCATAACATATCCCTATCCACCATCACTTTGTTTGCATGGGATGGTCATCTTTCATAGACCCTTGGCTTATACTGCAACTACATAGTCATAGTTGTTCGCAAGACTATCTGTATTGACATCGAAGTCATTGATGATCCCCTCGACTATAACATCCTTTTGGGTCATAGTCATACTTATGCCATGTCATTTTTCACATCTACGGTTCACCATAAGATGTGATTTCCCTGTAATCGAAATATGTCACCATTGATGAGTTGATGTATTATGATCCAAAAGCCCAGAATTCACCTCAGTCCAAAATTTCCTCGACAACTGATAATAAGTTTGTCTCATCTATCTCTCCTGGAGTCTATAAAGATTCTTTATTTCTTGGTGCTTACTATGGCCCACCACCTACTCCTTCTAAACCAAGCTCATCAAGTGTTTGCATACTCCAAGCATCATGGGCCAACCACAAACAAGCCATTATGCCTTCACAACAGTCTACATGTTCCGAACCTACTCTGCCTGACTCAACCAAGCCAAATAGTACAACTTCTTAAGGACCACCTCCTTTTGCGGGTGTCTCTCTGAATATTTTTATGCCTGAATCTGTTGCCCCAACCCTTAACAATGGGGGAGTTGTTCCTCGAGGTCATTACCCTTTTTGTCAGATACCATTCTTCTTTCCACCTCCTAGATTTTATTCTACACCTGTCATGGCTACATTGAGTCTAACTAATATCACCTTAGGGATCCTAGTCTTCTACATTAATCCCCCTACAAACACTCCACCTCATTAGTTGAATCATTACATCACTTTGACCCTACTCCAATAGGTCATTCATACCCCTGCCTTTGCTTCAGTTCCATAGCAACCTCAGCAACAACCTACTCCTATTACAAAAGCATCTGGCAAGGGGGGAAAAAACTGAAAGAAGGGATCCCAAGACAAGGCTCCCCCAACAACTCCAGCTACCCCTAAGCCACCGAAGCCTCTTCCTCTTTTCACTTTGTGGGATGTTGTCAGTCATGCCACCAATAATTGTCCTGAACTCCCTCACATTAAATAGGTTTTCACTGATACCTTTCCTGATCCTAACTTCCCCGAGGTCCAAGTAACATTGCCTAAATCAACTAAGATAATATGATCATTATGCACAAACCACCCTTGTGATTTGTATGATAACTACAACCATTATTCCCATCACTATCCCCATCTTGAATATTTTCCTGATACACTTCAAGTGCTTCGCGAAATGGAGGCCGCTTGTAATGAGTCCACTTCTCCTTTTTTGGGGAGTCTGATCCCACCCCTACTCTAGAACAAGAGGTCTCCCAATCACCGATCGTGATCCCCCCCCCTGATGTAAAGATGACACACAATTCTTCTCCCATCCTCTACCTATCATCATTCATGAGATCGCTCCCTAAGAACTCCCTAGATATTTGCTCTCATGATTTTGTTAAACCTCCTTCAGTGGAAACATTAGTCTAAACATTGGTAGATGTCTCCTCTACTATTCATATGTCTACTAGTCATGGCGATGTGCATGTGAACCTCGTTTGTCATGAAGATGCTTCAAGTAGCTCTTCCTCATCATGTGGTATTTCTTCGTCTATTCTATCCATCCTCCATTTTGATGAAGACATCATGGAATCCATGACCACCCCTGATTACCCTTGGGATGATATGCACCATTGTATGTACTTCCTCCCACAACAGACCCATGACCAATATGCTTTGGAATCGAAAGACTTCATCCATCCTGATATCGATGGGTTTAACCACCCCTTACTTCGAACCCATGAATTCAAACCACATCCACTTTGTGGCCATTAAATTACCACTCAATCTTTGGGTAAGGGGGCATCCACTTTTGAGAGTCCAGAAGAAGCAATTCTCCCAACCCTCCTAGTGCATTTGTTACTGTCAACTCTAGCACCATTATTATTCCCCAGTAAGAAGAAACTCTAGAGTCTTGTATTACTTTATATCACTCTTGGGATTATCTACTTACTCATTCCTCCATATTACCCCAACAACCTAGTCCATTAGACATTGTTTTTGTTCAACCACCATGTTTTCTAGGTGAGCGTCAATTCATTATATCCGAAGCCACCCTTTGGTATAGTAACACCATGTATGTGAACCCATAAATTTAGTCCATTTGATTCATATATGCAGTGTAAAATGATATTGGTAATCCACCATTTCCTTTATCTAATTTTATTTATCCACTCTTTCCATAAGAATAAAACCATAAACAAATGGTGAACCACATCATCAAAATGTGTTTGGAGTCCACTACTCTAAATACATATGGTATGCTCATAGCATACTCCATCACTGCATACAAAACTTGGGGGCACACATGCCCCTACATTTCCTCATCATTCTCCGGAGGATCTCGTGTCATTCAAGATGAATGCTTGAATCCATTATTCGAGCACTTGGAACACAATGGCACTCCCCAAACTCCTCCTGCTAGGGGGCATCATTCCCACCTTTTCATACCAGATCAGTCCCCTCCATCACATATGCTCAGGGGCAGTATCCCATGCTTGGAGGCATGATGGTTCCCCCCTTAGCCAAATTCTCACTTGATCAACATCAGTCTTGGCCTAGAACCCATTGATCTAGGTATGGTCAATTATCCTCTCATGCCTTGGATAGTTTGTCCTACCAGCCTCTCCAACGAACCATGTACATATCACATATTGTAGATGCTTGATACCATATCTTCAAACTTTATACTCTGTGTGATACCACACTTACCACCCGGTCCCCATGTGTGACTTGGCAAGTAGGGATGATTCTAGACCTTCTCTAGTAGTTCATTCATGTATTCCTTTCTTACCTTGATTCTTCACAAGGAACCATTATTCCAAGAATCTTTAAGGTCATCTATAGACACGAAAGATCATCTACCTGAAATTTGAAAATACTATTTCTAATGGTCAGTCTGTCTGCTACAATCTCCACAAGATTTAGGGCCTTCTCCTCCTCTCCAAATTCTCCACAACTCACTATGCAAATGAATTGGATTTGGAAGAAAAAACTTCTATAGGAAAAACCCTAGTTTTTTCTGTCGCCCATTGCAACCAAATCGTAGCTCCATTTGATGAACTATCAACACCATTGGAAATATCTTACTGATTTCTATAATAGGTCTCTCATTATTTTTGGTAATTTGACACTTCACCTGGAAGCTATTTTTTCCCATGAGGTTTCACCCTGCCACCCTTTAAAATCGAATCTCTTCATTTGAGAGACCCTTTCTCTAGTGTCACTTTACCTTGACAATGGTTGACTCTTGTGTCGATTTTCCTCATGAGTAACCATAATTTACTCTTGTTTTTATGGTCCCCACCAAGCCTCCCCCATGTGGGAACATCTTTAATTCACCCTTGTTCAGAGCATCTCAGGTCCTTCACACTTGTTCAAAGCATCTCAGATCTTTCACCCTTGTACTTATGGAGTCTATACTGAGCCCACATTATGTCATGTTGGAGTGTTTCATTCATCATCATGCCACATTTCTTCCATTATACTTATATTTTTCCTCTAGTCCTTATACTTCATCTCTGTTGAACCCTTGTTTGAGTCATTGACCATCCCCTCTAGTTTTGAGTCAGTTGTTGCCAGGTCAACTAGTTTTATTATGCTCTAACAAGGGAAGTCATCAGTCTGCCATCCATCATGTTTCCTTCCATCATCATCTCGGGTGTCAATCCATCAATTACTCTGTTATGTTCCCTCGTGCCTTTGTCGAGGATTCCTCATTGCCTCAACATTGATGGGCTCTCTTCTGTTGACCTCAACACATTTATTCCAGAAGAGTAGTCTAGAGGGCGGTGTACCTTGATTCCAACTCCCATATTTGTTCAATACCTCAAATAAAGCAAAGGGACTCATTATTGCCCTTTGACTTGGTTGTTTCTCATGTACTCGACATAAGATCTTTATCTCATGATTTAGGTTCATACGCTTGATGGTTTGGTGATCTAGATGATTATCCCAGTGCTTCTTGAGTGTGTGTGAGATGTTTCATACCTCATGAGGGGATGGCACTTTAGGTAGCCCCCCCACATGCCCGAACAACCATAGATGTTGATCTAGCCTTAGATGTAGTTCCACATATTTGATGGGTTTGGTTTCCACTGCTTAGAACACCCACAACATGCATGTCTCCTTCAGATGATCCATTTAGATCTTTAGAGCCCTTCCCCATTCAGCAGGGCTTTTTCGGTTGTGATCCCCCCTCCCCATGTCAGTTTGAGGGGAATTATATATCATGTACTTAGATGTTATTGTATTTAGTTTTTGCCTATGTTTTTCCATGCGCATTATGTATATGGGATCCATTGTATTATTTTATGGCCCATTGATGCTAGGGTATCATGTATCATATACTTTGTAGCTCAGTCCCACATCGTTGGGCTCACCATTTTCTTTGTACTCAGTTATCTTGGCGGGTATGGGTATGCCTCCCCCACCTCATTTGAGATCATGTACTACCACATAAAAAGAGACTTCTATTAGTGTTGTAGGTCTCATCCCCTCCATTATTTTTCCATCCTTAACTTGCTTCAGACCTCTCTCTCTCTCTCTATGACTCCTTTTTTGGTGCCTTATGGAAGTTTAATCTACAACGTATTTCGGTCATATGATTTTCTCCTAACACTCATATGTGTGGGGGCAATCTATTATCACCAAAAAATGATCACCGTGAGAATTTTAACTAGGTGGATTGAAATATACCATGTGGATTTAATTTTACCATGGTAAAATCACTTTCACTGTGGAAAATAATTTAATAAACTACTTTTATTAAACGATTTTTTGATTTAAATAAAAAACCCCATGACAATAATTAGACAAATCATTATTTATTTGTATTTCCTTATTTCTATTATTAGAATAATTATTAA
Organism: Pinus taeda; assembly: GCA_000404065.3. Classification (NCBI taxonomy): domain Eukaryota; kingdom Viridiplantae; phylum Streptophyta; class Pinopsida; order Pinales; family Pinaceae; genus Pinus; species Pinus taeda. The sequence continues at coordinate 46,217 of APFE030295303.1, read as the reverse complement.
ATCACTATTTCATAATTATTTTGATTTCACACATTTCTTGTATCTCGCGAAATAGTTAATAAATCATTTTATTTGTTGCTTATTTCTAAATAAAGTAATTTAACCATTTTAAATTCCTTTTCTCTCTCCAATAAATATAATAAAGTATTCCAGGTAGTTAGATCTGAATTTGGTCAACAATATTTTATTATTCTCCATTTTCGAGATTAACTCCATGCTTTGCTATATAAACAGGGTTTTTCATTCATTCCTCACCATGATCATTATCATTGTCAAAATTATCATCATTTTCTTGAGCTCCCATTTGAGTTCTTCACTTTGTTTGGGTTTTTCACACAATTGAGAGAGGGAATTCTATTTCTAAAACATCAAGGATATCAAATGACCCATCCCATGGAGGGGGACTTACAAACCAATCTGTAGATCTCCTTCACCAGGTGTTATCAATACATATTTATTCATTTAAAATTGTTTTTCCAATTGGGTTATTATTATGGATACATTATTTTGTTGCTATTTTTTTTAGATCTTGTTTTCTTTTACTACAGATTTTCCATTTGTATTGGAAACCTAGAATGACAACAGCCATCAAATTTTTGTTAGGTTCACTTGTCACTTAGTGACTTATGTGAGGATTTTTTGTACACCTTCCAGGAATTTTCACACTAATAGTTTGTTTGTTAATTCCCTTCATTTTGTCAGTGTTTGTCTCATGAAGAAACCTATGAAATTTAGATCTATGAAATTTCATGCATAACAACTTTAGGGAGTGAAGTCATTCATGGTAATCACTTCCCAGAGTTGCAAGAAAATAATGAAGAAGAAAATATTTTTTGAGACCCCTTGGATGGTGTAGAATCTATTCATGATTTTACATCTCTTAAATTAACATATTTATATTTTTTAAAATCCAAGATAAAACTCTTGTTGATATACATGACAGGTCATTTGTAGAAATTTTTGTTATTCAAGATGTGGCTTCCTCCAAGCTTAATAATAGCAAAGAAAATCCTGATGTCCTTTTATTTGAGGATAATCAACTCCATCATATAGAGAAATATACAGTAATCATCAAGGAGATGCTAGTTTATTTCTTCATTATCAAGCAAAGGTAGGCATTCTTGATTTTGAAGATCCTTTCACAACCATATTGGAATCATTAGGCAATGTAGATCTTGTTTTGTTCAGCAGTGCAAAATTTGGGTTCATGATAGAGTTTGAGTTGTCATTCTCCAAAATTTTCTTTCTGCTTCATGAAAATATGAGTAGAAAGCAATCAAATAATGAGTTTATTTTATGGTTACATTGGAATGTTTCTACTACTAATCTAGTAGATGTTTCTAGCAATTTTGAGTAGGTAGGTGTGGTGAATAAGCTCAGCACCTTGAGAACTCTTTTCAGTTTCAGTTTGCAGAAAAGTTTTAGGTTTGCAGTGTACAATTTAGGTTTTAGTTTGAAGAATGGATTCGATTCAATTTTAGGGTTGGAACATGCTGCCGTTTTTGTTTCAGTTACAGTAGTTTTAGCGTAGAAATAGGTTTCGGGAATGATGATGGATAGGCATTAGATCTAAGCTTCTCTAGCACCTCACATGGAGGAGACCATCCCAAGTTGGAGATAATGTTGGCACTAGGTAATTTTAAATTTGGCCAAAATTGGTTAAAAAAGTAATTTTCTCTCAAAATTATAGAAGGTTGATCATCAAGAAGTCCTTGGTTTCTTACGGAAAATGGTAAAAAAAAATAAAATTGCCTTTTTATAGTCAAATTTGGTTTTCAGGCTTATGCAAGTTGTTTTGTTATTTTTTATTAAATGTATTGACCCCAAGAGTTTTTTTATTTTTTATTAAACTTATTGACCCCAAGAGTATTGTTATTTTTTATTAAACGTATTGGGCCCCAAGCAACAATGTCCAAGCCTATGACTTGAGCTAAATGTATTGGGCCCCAAGAAACGATGTCCAAGCCTATGACCTGAGCTAAACGTATTGGGCCCAAGCAACAATGTCCAAACCTATGACTTGAGCTAAACGTATTAGCCCCAAGCAATAATGTCCAAGCCTATGACCTAAGAAACAATGTTCAAGCCTATGACCTGAGCTATCATCCACTACAATGCATGAATCATTCCACCACAAGCCACCAATAAAATCAAATGGTAAGTGCTAAATAACAAAGAAGGCATGAATCATTCCACCACAAACCACCATTAAAATCAAATGGTAAGTGCTAAATAACAATGAAGCAGCCCTTCGGGGCATTTGTGCATGACAGAGCTCTAAAAGTTGTAGGAATTTGTGTATATAAAAACAAATAAGCACCTTTATTCAATGATGTGGGATATGTCCCAAGAAAAAAATGAAAATGCTGATATAGAAAGTGGACAAGTAGTGCTAAATAGGGCATCCACACATTTGGCAGCGCAGGAAAACAGAATTGTAAGGGGGAATCATCGAAGATTGCCCAGATGTTAACAAAACTCATTTTGAGTACCAAGTAAAAAGTCAAAAATGAATTCCTAGATAAATGACATGTGTCGCAGGAAATACTCAGCTATTATCAGAAGGAATCATGTAATGTTTGAAGTACAAATTCAGGGGTTTGATGTTGTTACACAGAAGGAACTAGTTGGAATGTTTACAAAGATCATTCAGGATAGGTTGAAAAATGCCAACATATTGTTTAAAGCAAAGATTCAGGGGGTTTCAATGCATATGTAAAACAACCAAATTTTTCATAGTTGGAGTGTTCATTGAGTGACATAAAACATTCACCTACAACAAATGTACTGGACATTCAAAAGCTCAATCACTTGAGTGGTACTCTTTCTAGCTGCTTTTTCTACTAGCTAGTTGACAAGACTAGCTAAGAGCATTGGGGGGTCAGTGGTTTAGGAAATATTTCCTTGTATTAATCATCATATGTGGTTCAATTGCGTCTTAATTAAATTAGGTTTTATTTTATGGCATATTGCAACACTTCTAAGGTGTGCAAACCAAAAGAAATATATTCATAGATGGTTTCACAAATAAGATATTCCATAAGAACACGTAGAATAAATTGTTTCTAGAGACCAATTGGATATGGATTTAATTTTAAATATATTTCAAAGGAAACGATTGAAACATCAAAAATAAAGGGAACCAAATTTGACAAGACTTTTCCTAGAAATCATTTGAAGCCTGGGAGGGATTTGAATATTTGTTCCAATGATATTGAAGTTATTATAATGGAGAAAACAGTTCTAGAAAGTGGATTGTATTCAACTAAGATTGTCCCCAAAATTGGTTTTCCTCCACTGTTTCATGCTCTAAATGTTAATGAATTCCCTTTCTTAATTCAAAAGCTACCTCAAACTTTTTTTCAAAAGAATTAGCTATTGCATCAATTTCTTCAGCTTATATGGTATTTGCACTCACAATGTACCGAATGTTAGCAAGCCTTCGAGAATTGAGTCATAGATCTCTATTTTGAAAAAGATGGAGTTGAAACTTAACACTAAAATGGAAAAATATGATGATGGGGGGTGGTTGGGAGTGTGAGGATTTTACTACTAGGATCTTTGAAAGTGCCTCGAATTTGACCCATCAATAACCTATATTGTTACTATTCCACTTTTATATCAAGAGGACTCTCATGAACTAGTGATGAATGAAAAAGATCTATCCCATGTCAAGTCCATTATAGGTTAAAATTAAAATGATGTCTGATGATTCTAGGAACAGATTGATGAACTTCAAGATCTAAAAATGGGTCAAATTACTCTGTTCAAATATGTATGTTATAATTTTCATGAGGCTATGTCTTTGCTAGTGCCACTACACAAAAAATTGCAAGGTGGGTTGATTTTTTATTTTGAAAAGTTAGAAATATGTTCTACAAAGGGTTTTTGGAAGAAGATGTTAATAATGACATGTCATGTCAAATCTACAGGCCCAATTTATTTCATTTGAGCCAAAATTTCGAAATCACAATGGAATAATTAAACTAGTTAAAACAACATAGTTCAACGAGATAAATTTATTCTATCATCTGATGAACATACTTATGTTTCTACTTTTCAAGACTTGCATGTATTTGTAGATAAATATCTCATGCATAGTTCCTCTAAAAAAGTTCAGAGAGTTGGATGGTAGCATTGTTTTGTTCGAGAGATCTTTTAATCAACCCTGATTTTTAGCAAAAGAAGCAAAATAATATTCGATTGTTTGCCTTGAGAGGTTTTCAAAGATGAAATTTGGGAAGCTTACAAGACGAAAAGAGGAAGTTGTTAAAGTGTCCTTGCTTTCAAATCCAGAGTCATAGCAAGATACAAGAGAATCTCTATTCACAAAAATGGATCATTTACATAATCAATGCTTAATTTTCCAACGATAATTGTTGGGCCAAGTACTCTTGTACCATAGGGAGTAGTAATCTATCCTTTGTCATCTCTAAAAATTAGGACAAGGAGAAAAGGCTGTGATTATGCAAAGGGAACCTAACAGTGTTGGAAAATAAGAAACAGGTATCAATCTCGTATTCATAGGGATATATGGCAATCAAATTAAAGAAAATTAGGAAGAAAATAATAAGGTAGTGAAAGAGTTGAACGGAATCCAAATCAATTTTTAGAATTTCAAGTGAGAGGTGGCAGTTAGCTAATAAGTGACTGATTATTGGATTATTTAATTATTTAATCATCTGGAAAACTTTGTATTTTCAATGAATCAACACAAGGGATAAGATATAAATTAGATTAATATAATTCATCAAAGCATCAAAATAAAGAAAAACAGTGGGCAAATATTCCACGGAGGAATGCACCACCTCTGCCACACATTTGAACAATCAACCTTTTTGACTTGGAGATTCAACTATTGTGCTTCCACAACCGTTTTGATCCTGTTGACATATGTATTAGAGATCTAGGATTATGCACATATGCATTGTTGTAAATATTAAATGTCTTGATGATGTATTAAGTTAAGAATAACATTAGGTAATTAGTTCTTGTTTTTCAACATAATAGGTGTAAATTCGATGTATCTAGTTTATGACTAGTTTTCCTTTGAAAATTTTGATCCCGCTAGGTGGAAGTTGAATGTTTTGATGTATATAACATGTAATTATCATATTAAATTGTTAGTTGCTCAGTGTGTGAAATTTTTAGTTGCTCAGTGTGTGAAAGAGAACTCTGGTATTTTATAATGTTTATCAAACTTTAAGTGAATAGCAGAAGGCTGAAGTGGTTTGTTGCAGGGATTCTCGTGTAGTGGCTTGTTGCGGGAATTCTCATGTTAGTCTCTATGATGATGTGCTTCTTTGCAATGTAAATTCCCTATTTGAATCATTATTCCATGAATGTATGCCTTCTTATTTATATAAACAAAGAAATATATCAGAATTCACAATTGGAGTGCTTTGTTTTTTGTTTTCTAAACAATCTGTGTTTTTCCTCCTACATGACATGTGAAATTCACACTTTAGTTAGATGTTTTATATGTCATTTATCCACTACTTTTCTACTCACCCTCCTACAACAAACTTGATCAAAACATCATAAGGACTAGCTATCTTCCTCCAGCTACAAGACCCTTTCATTATCCCACCTATCCAATGAAAAATGAATTGAGAGTGACTCCATGCCCAATGGATTTCTCTTCACACCTACCATCAAAACATTAAATAATATTATTTATGTATATCCGTAAGAGCTAGCCTAAGATCAGAAAATCATTCAAGCCCTTTCCAAGCCTAGAAGGGCTAGATTCTAGCCAAAAAGTGGATTGTGGTTACCTTTGTAATTCTTTTTCAGCCTAAAGGAAATTATAGAGTGCTAACATTGTTGATCCATTTTAGCTCGGTTCTCTTGTATAGCAGGTCCAATCTCTCCATCAGGTTTGGCACTTCTGCCAACTTTAGCTATTCGCCAATGTGGTTTCCAAACTCCTCTTATCATTGTTATCTTTGAGTTGATATCACCAAATTTTTACTGTCTCTAACTTTTAAACTAGGATACCATTTTCTAGCTTCCACATATCACTGGAAATATTTTTCTGAGCTCTTTCCATATGGATGGATTCCATCTACATTTGAGGAAGTATTATTCTCTAGAACATGCTCCAAAGTCTCTGCACCATTACTACTACCATGTTGATCCTCAACCTTCTTCTTCTATTTGGAACATAATCTTTTGAGTCCTTATTTGACACTTTTGGTGCATGTTATCATCAATGAACACCCTATTTCCATCAATGAAAACATATTTCCAACAACCAACACACTATTTCCATCACCATATTTCCATCAATGACAACATATTTCCAACAACCTCCTTGCACATAATACCTCATTTACATGACCAATGCTAGTTGAGTTGTCCCTTAGGGGCTAATACTTGAAGTAAAACTATTCGAGCAAAAATACATATTTTATATTCATTTCATTATATGTACAATAATTGGGTTATGTTTTCGTTTTAATATTTCATAGTAAAACTTTGTTTTGATAAAGCTAAAATCGTTGTGAATTTTGTTTTTATGTTAAAATTGTCTGCCAAATTAACCCATACATAGTAAACCTACGTAACTAGAACATCTTTCAAGTTTAACTTTGATAAAGTTTGTTTTCCAAATTTCAATGGAAAAGAATAATAAAAGGAGATCATAAAGTTGGGAGGAGATAGATGAATGGTTAAATTTTGATATTGGTTGGAGAGGTACGTGAAATTTAAATGTCATGTATGAGCCCAATGTATTAAATGGATGAGAACTAACACAATTACTGGTGGATAAAAATGTGCATGCATTAACTCTTATTTTGATATTGATGGGATTTCATATGTGAAGATGTCTTAAATCATGAGAATGGTTTATATCCCTAGCTTAATTTTCAAATGATCGAATATTACATGAGTGGGTAAGGTAATTTGTTTTAGGGAAATGTAAGAGTATGACATGGAAAACATTACGTTTAATGTGGAATAATTGTTTTACATGACCTTTATAAATATACCCTGACATTATTTACTTATTAACCCATGACCATTTACTTATTAGCCCGTGACCATTTATGACGTGTTTATGGATTTTTATATTGTGTTATTTCTTTAAGTTATATTACTTCATTTTATGCTATTTTAGTGTTAGGTATGTGTGTATTTAAATATATATATACTTATGTAAGGTGTACAATAATTAAAAGTAAATGTTATGATTTAGGGGAGGGTGATACATTATGATTAAGAACAATATATGAGTTGATAATGAGTGTACCATGTCTATACTTAGGGATAAGAATGACATGCCTTTGCAATAAATTTATGACAACTCACTCACTGGATTCAACAACCTCACATAATAGTATACATCAATGAAAAAGATCAATTTTGAAACCCTAGAACATGTCTCAAGAAGAAAGAATGTATACACTTGAGTTTAATTGGGTGGAAATGGTCAGAATCATCAAGAGAGAGAGAGAGAAATTTGTAATTATAACAATTAATAAATGTGAAGGGGATTTTGTTTAAGTTTCAAAGGTTGAGTCACTATCTAGTGAAATGTGGGGAGTAGGAAAATGTTTTTTAAGGAGGGTCAGTTTGAGCTACAACACCTGTATATAAACATTGAGGGGGAAAGGTCCTAGAGGTAAGCAATATTATCTCACTTGGCTTATTTGGTTGAATTTGGTTAAGGGAAACCCCTAGTCAACAATTAAGGGGCATCGTCAGGTAAAACTTGACTCAATTAAAGAGTCAAAGTTGACTAGTTAAATAAGAGTGGTTTTGGGAACATTGTTTTGGTTGTCCATGGTTTTGTTCCCATGGATTTCATGTAATGAAGAATTTAAGAGGCTTCTGAATACTTCATTGTAATGTGCCAAGGATGTGAGTGGTTAAGGATTTCTTGTTGGGCTTAGCACGGTTTAGCTAAGGGGCACTATTCGAATATTTTTTTAGCTAGTTTTTCCCTAGATTGGGGTTTTATAGGATAAACATTGTGTTTATGTGTTCTTTTTATGTTGGTAATTTTTACAATATTGCCTCATATTTGATGAATAAACATGTAGCATTTAATTTTGTCATCTTCTTTGGTTGTTTATTCATGCTTTCAAAATATTTTATTTTAATTATTTACACATTTTAATATAACACTTATATATCTATATATATATCTGTGTGTGTGTGTGTGTGTGTGTGTGTGTGTGTGTGTGTGTTGTGTGTGTTGTGTGTGTGTTGCGTGTGTGTGTGTGAGAAAACAGATATCGTATTATTTGAATTTTTTTATAATAATCATTATTTTATTCTATTTCTCGAAGGAACCCTTTCTGTAACAACCCTTGGTTGATTTTCTATGTATTTAAAATATAACTAAATCCAAGGGACACATATTTCAAGCTCAATGTTGTGCAAATCATAGTGATCGGTATCACTTATGATTAATTAATGGCTATGGAAATTGGCAAAGGCATTGCAAAATGCATAGTGGCATTGATTGGCATTTTATTTATGAAATAAAGAAAATAGTAGAAAAGGAAGATGAAGAGACGAATGTTTTCATGCTAAATAAAATGGAGGGAAAATAAAGGAAAATGAAGAAAATAGAGCCTTAATGATGAAAGGGCTTCTGCGGATCAGTTCACAAACTTTTCTTAGTTCAGTCTTGGAGTTCTCTTCCATTCTCTCATTCTCTCATACTCTTGCACACTTAGAGAATTCTTGGAGCATCCTTGGAGCGTGCTTGGAGCACTTTAACATTCACTTGGATTAGAGAAACAAGGAAAATGCAAGGGAATAGGTGGATCAAAATATACAACTGGATTGCTTTGTAGGTAATAGTTTGCATGTGTGATTTCCTTATTGATTTATGGATGAATGGTATATGCATGTGTTTTTCTGGTTATGTGTTGTTATTGGCATGGAAGATTTCCTAGTTTGACAATGGTTTTAACCTTGCCTTGCCATTTCCTAGATAGTCATGGTGTTGTGACATTTTCTACTTGATTGTTTTTTGATTGGTGCTCATAATTCCCTATGGTTGTGGATTGGAACAAATGCTTTGGAAGCCCTACAAAAATTTGGGTTGAGGTACTAGTCCTGGAGCCTAGGTTGGTGCAAATTCTCTAGAGCCCTTGGTGTAGAAATTTTGAATAATTTAACACATATTCAATGGAGATTATCCTGATCATGTACTATTGCGGAAAACATACACAATACATAAGCTCCTCTACGTTGATCATTAATATAGCAGCATCAATAACAATAAAACATCAAGAGCATTCACACATTAACACAGTATGTATCCCGGGGAAAGCATCTCGCTAAAAACCCCAACTATCTGTATATTAATGATTGAGTCATGTAACATTACACAGCATAATACTTCTCACAAGTATCTCCACCTCTGTTACACACAATACAGTTCAGATCTGAATCAATCACTGGCTCAAATCTCCTTCGCTGCTTGCCTGCCTCCGCTGCTCAATACCTGCTCAAGAACTGATGATAATTCCAAGGCAACCACGTATTTCCTTGGCAAAATCACGTGAGCACAAGCTACAATGTGGGCAAATACGTGAGCAAACTCATTGGCATACTCAATCCCTTGATTGTGCAAGATCTGATGCACAACTATAGTCACAACTGATAGCAATCTGATTCTCTAACACCTGTCCCTGCTGAACTGGACATGCACTGACATGCAACTGAGTTAACTGATGTATTCATTAGTTGTATTATGAGTTAATAACTTGTGAATTAATTAATAACTAATTCACCCAACTCATCTCTAGTCTATTCGCCAGTTAGACTAAATACAACCAGTTTAACAAAGCTAAACTGAACACAACTCCATCAACTGCACCTCCAGTCCACTAAACTCAACTCACTTGAGTTCTAACTGAAGTCCTGCATGCAAATATTAGTCATCCCATAGGTAACCACGTATTTCCTTCTGGGATCTGCATGTACCACATCCGTAGCTCATCCTGAAGTGCTCCAAGAGAATAAGACAAAGTTTATAGTCTAAATATTATTATGAGCTAATAATATTGACTGTTCTATATTTAGACTGATCAGTCACTCCGCTGTGATCTAAAAATAGAAGTCCATCTATTTTTCCCAATTTGACCAATCATCCATAAACAACAACCTGCAATCCATAGACAGATCCATATGTCTAAAAATAGACATAGTCTAAAAATAGACTTGCGCCAAAAATAGCCTGCGGGACCACTTAGTGAAGGCAACTCTTTTCCACTAAGCTCCATCATCCTGTTGCATCCTCAACAAGCATTTCTTGTTGCACACTTTTCAACATCATATAGATATTTCGAACGTGGTATCGTACACATCAAGTGAAAATCACATGCGAAAGCTACTACCCCAAGAAGTTGATGTACCAATTTACCTCAATGAGGCCCACAAACTTTTGGTGCTTCATCTCGAAGGGTTACGTTTTTAGATGTTTAGGGTTTTCCATTGTTTCTAAATAATGAATAGGCCTTTAAGCCTCATTATAACACAATTCATAAGGTATGTAGCCACCACATCTCTTCTCAAAGATAAGCTACCATCGCCGAAGCTAGTTTATTTCCATTGTGCATGTAAAAAAATTTCAGTACTTTGTCATTAATGAATTGAAGTTCTATTTTCGATGTATATTTGTGTTTGTGTTTATATTTATATTTCATTTCATTCCTTCATAAATATGGATTTATTACTTTATAATCCCAGTGAATAACAACTAATAACCATCATTTTGCAACCATCTAATCTACAATTTGAAGGTGCAGGATGATACGACCTCAGTATGTGAAATTATGATATGATCCCACCGTGATACTTCAATAATTATGTAGACAAGAGAGGATCATTAGTAATAGGGCTTTCATTTAATATGAACCAAGTAACTATCACAAGTTTATATACATACAAACATTGGAGGGGCCATTAACAAAAGAAAGACATAAAATTTTGAAACCATCAAGGTTAATTCCATAGTAAGAGATTTTTTTTGTTGAGGTTGGGTGGATTGGGTTCCTTACAAATTTCTAGGCTTAGATACTGAACTTTCACTTGAATCTACCCAAACCTTATATGGAATGAGGGCCTAAGTGTAGTGGTTGGTAATTCATGTCAAGAGGAGTCCATTATCAAGGTTAGAGGAAAGGATGTGCATGCCTCTTGGACAGGCTGTTCATACCCATTAAAGAAGGAAATATTCTAAGCTAAAGAACAGGCTAAATCTTCATTATACTTGCTAGATGAGTCTACCGCTGTTAGAAGGGTTGAGTTCCTCTTGTATATAGGGCTATGCGTGTCATATCAAATATTTGAGAGTGTTTCTCTTTGATGGTCAAGTTCTATCCTAAAGGGGACGAGTTCATCAATGACTGATAGTAGAGTTTTGTGGACTGAGTCATCTCCTATAGTGGCTGGTCAATTTTATCTATTGGAAGGATGATATCTATTGAATTTACGGGATGGGTTTTGCTAGTTGTTTGGGGTCAAGTTTCCTAAGGAAAAGAGGGATGAGTCTACTCACTCAGAGAGGGTTGAGTCGGTCATTCTTTGGTGGGATGGATTTATGGTGTTTGCAGGCTGTATCTTCCTAGCCAAATACCATGTTTTTCACTTTTTATAAAGGGGTCGAGTTGACTGTGTTAAGGGGGGATGAATCTTGTGTTGATTGGAGGGATGAGTTCCTTTTTCACTACTAGATGAGTTCCCTAAAATAAGTTCAACACAATCACAATTGTCAGTTGTTGCAACTTCAAGATTCCATTATCCAAAAAAGGCATCGAGGAGGGTTGAGGAAATGACAAGAGAGAACTAGATACTACAAACACCATGAATCCATATCAAGAAATTTTATGGAAGAGGAAACCCTAGAACATAGAGATGATAGCTATTTTGAAATTCATATAAAAGAGGCTCATACAAAACCATTAAGACAAAACTGAATTGGTGATACTTCATATTTTCCAAAGGAGTTCAATATAGAATAAATGACTTACCTCTATATCTCATCTCAGTGCTTTGCTGGTGACCTCCTAGTGCTCATGGAACCCAAATCTTCTTCCACTTGAGAGCTAACTTCCTATGTTTAGGGTTTTACGAGACAGATAATGTTGAAAAACATACATGCTTGTATTGATCTAGAGTGCCATACATATGGAAGACTTACTCATGACTACATGACAAGAACAACTGAGACAATATGCATAGGAGGTATTTGGTAAGGTTTGGCTCAATGGCATCTTGATCAGGGTTTATGGCATGTGGCCTGCGGAGAAAATCTATGGAGAACACAGTCATAAGCCACAAAATGAAATAATATTATGGTCCAGGATAAATTATGCCAATAGGTTAGGTGTTATATTGAGTGTTATATATATTATATGTTATATATTATATGTTATATTTATATTATATTATATATTACAATAAAATAAAATTAAAATATTATTTTATATATGAATATATATATATATTATATGAATAATGTTTATATTATTTATGGTTATATATATATATATATATATATATATATATATATATATATAGTATATATATATATATATATATATATAATAAAAATAATATAATAATATTTATTTTTTCATATATTTAAACATGAATTATTTATTAATATTTATATAATATGTAGTTTTTTAATTTTTTAATATATTGTATGACCTATGGGCAAGGTGTAGACATTCGTTGGCGAGTGGATGCGGCCTAGAGAAGAGATGTAGTCTCTATAGAACATGAATTAAACACTCACTCAATAATTCAAGATTGACTATGGGGGTGAGAGAAACCTCACAACATCTGTGAAAACAAATTTAGAAACTCCCGGTTTATTCTAATAGTAGTAGCTTTGGAATGGGAACCATTGATTTCTAATCTTTGACATCACCCAACAATGGAGGATAAAGAGATATTGAGATACATGACAACTACTAAACATTATAAAATGAAAGGAAACCTTCACACTATTACCAACTCATTAACTACTCAACACTAATAACTATCTATATAGAAACCTTTAAATGCATGCGATAGTTAAATAAACCACAAATGCAAGTTAACACAATAAAATACTCAACATGAAAGAAAATAATATACATCAAGACATGAAATATCTTGGAAACCCAAAGAGAAAACCAACATTTAGTTAGTTTCACTGGCTAAGATTTTATTATGCAACAATGAGCGTGTTTCTCTCCAATTCAACTTAATTCTTCTTAGTGAAATCTAGGCATCATTTTTCTTCCCTTCTCAGCCAAATAACCCCTTCTCCCACTCGATTCAACATATAGGATGGAGTATTAGTTGGGGATATAACTTGAAGGTCTATCACTCCAAATAAAACTTTTTCTTAACATTACATTTTGTGCTTATGTTTTTTTTTTAATTGAATGTAGGAGTATTGATCATCAATCATGATGACATGAGGCCCTTCATGCCAACAAGTTAGTCTCCTATGTTTTCCATAGCCTCAAACCTTGCCCATGATGATCATCATATAACATATGCCATAAACAACTGTATAAATTACAATTTGAAATTTTTGTTCACTATTTAAAGGTTATATATCCCTTTTATTTTTTTGAAAAATACTTCTTCTATATAAAAAATATATTTACATCAAAAAATAAAAAAAGCGAAAGGAAGGGAACATATAGAGATACATATAAATAATAGTTAATTTTGTTAATAGAGTTGAGATGTGTTTAATTTGATTTGAATTATTAATGGGAACCAATTGTTAATTGAGAGATATATTCCATGATGGAATATTAGGATAAGAGGGCTAACAAAATTCCTATTGTTAAATCTCGTCATAGACGCTAGTCTTTAATTCCACTTCAATATTGTGTTGGTGTTTCGTGATTATGAGAATGGAGAAATTTAGGATTTGAGGCAACCATGTGATGATGATTGGTATATTTTTTCTTCTAGCAAGTTCTAGGCTTGTTGTTTCTATGATCACATCTTGTTACCCACATAATTTCATCTCATCAACATTTATGTTATAATTTTGTTGAATTGTTTGTGTGAGTCATATTTGAGTCTCAGAACCCTCCCACACTATCAACACATGCATATATTATAACCATGTCGAATTTCAGTTCATACAAGCACAAGTTAAAAAAAATTCAACATTGGTCCCATCCACAACCCCTGACTCTGTGCGGGGTAAAATAATTAAAGCATGATTTCCAATTACTGCCAAATGTTAAATGAATTGAGCATTTACCTGACCCAGAGCATTGAGAGAATTGAACTCATGACCTATCAATAGAAAATTAAGGTGCTTTGATGATGGTTATTCAACCTGTTATCACTCCTCCAAATCTCCAAGGCTAAGGGAGAGTCCAACTGAGGTAACCATAGACTAATCTTTTGACTTTGTAGCTACCCCTACCAAGCTAGGGAGGGCTCTCTCCAAAGAATCACATCCTAGATGGATGGATGGATTAGGGTTTTAGGCTAGATGTAAAGTGCAAAGGGTTGTTTGATTTGATTTGGTTGGGTAGTCACAAGGATGAATAAATTAGGTCAGAGGATGAACTAGGTTAGGGAAAGGTAGGCAAGGTACTTTAAACTTAGTAATATAGTAATGAGATGGTTTAGACTAGTGAGATGCTGAAAAGAGCATGAGGGTCATGAATTCTTTTTAAACTGAAGAAATGAAACAATCTATGGCGATTTTCCCAAAATAGAGCATAAAAAGATGAATTCTGCTTATCACACCTTGAAAATCAAACATAATTAGAGTGAAATGGATCATGAAAGAAAAAAACATTCAAACATATAAAACTGAGCAAGAAACAAGATCAAAATACCATGCCACAGGAATCCCACCAAAATAGTTGCAACTTCATCCAATATATTCCATGCCAAAGTCTGAAAGCTATTACAACATCCAATAGAGTCCAACCTATAAAATGACTATGAAAATACATAATATGGGCCTCAAACCAACCCATCCTAGCCTCATGGGTCGAATCCATGAGAGGAGGGGCAGTTGCAAGAAAGGCTGAACTGATAGCTAGAATATAGGGTGGTCAAAGTGACTCATCCCTAACTTAAGAAAACTGATTCATTACAAGTCATGTAGGCCATTTAACTAATGTATTTACCCCAGATAATAGTAAAAAACATAATAATTACATCATCCTTATCAATTAAATTAATAAAACATCAATTTCCCTTAAGTGAAAATCAATTTGGAGAGAAACAATGAAAATTGGAGAACGCTGTCAAATGCGTCCTCTCTTTGTCAAACACTCCCTTTTAGTGTCAAACACACCCTCAAAGTTCAGCGCTGCTTTTGGGTGCCTTCCCTGTCTCCAAAGTTTCTCCAAGATAGCTCGTTGGAAATCCCTTAAAGTTTAATTTCTAGATATGTCCTCAGTTTTCCATTTGGAGCTCATTTTCCATGTCAAAAACCCAATCTCCCAAGACTGGTAAACGCGTAGCGTCCAAGTCACAAATGAGGCAGAAAGGTAGTTTTTTGGTGGTTTTTGACCTTTTTGGCTGACCTGTTTTCCTCCAAATGCTTAGAAAATGCACAGGGTGCATGTCCTCATCACTTTGAATCCAAATATGTTGGTATTTTGTTCATAGGATGCCTCAAAAAAGAGCACAACACCCTAGGTGCTACGCGTTTGACCCTTTGATTATGTTAAAAATGTCTTAAAAAATAGAAAATCATAACTAGCAAAATTTTCTCAAAATTTGTCAAAATTGGTGGGCTGATGGCTAATCATGTGTTTGAGGCATGGAGTGATGCCTCAGAAAGAATGTATAGCCTCCTTTTCTCCTCTTTCTTGGTCAGGGTTTCAATATTTGCATGAACTCTTTTGACCTTGGCTCTTGCAATTTTGTTTCTCATGGAATAGTACTTTGCCATCCTTCTCTGAATATCAGTATCCCTTTTGGCCTTATCTAAGAGGCCCTCAAGATTGGTTTTAACCCTCTCGATCCAATGTTCCTGGTTCTCATTTACCATTTTGGAAAATTTCTCATTTAGGGTGAGCTCATTGGCTAGCTTTGCCTCCCTATGGTTTTCTAGCTCCAAAGCTCTCTTTAGCCCTCTATTCCTTGGCCTTTTTCTTGGCACTTGTTCATCAAGATGTTCACCATATTGTCCATATGCCTCATCAAGTAAGGCCTTAGCCTTTTTAGCCTCTCTCTTTGCCTTGATGAATTGAATCTCCATGAGCTCATGATTGACTTCAAATTGCCTATTCTCCTGCTCATAGTATGAAATAATGTATTTGGCCCTTTGCAAATTGACCTAGAGCCCTCCTATGAGTGAATTCTTCTCCTTGATGGCAATGGCTATGTTCTCACTATCGTCATGCTCTGTCTCATGGAGGTTCTCCTATTGCTTCTGTATCTATGCCTCTGCCACCTTTTTCCTTACCCTTCTGTACCTGCTTTTTCGATGAAGAAGGCAAGGCCCATCCCACAATCACTGGGGAAAACACTTGCATATTCCCTCTTTGATAGGTATGTGACAAGGTATCTAAACCAGCCCTTCTAGGCTTGCTTCTCTCACCATGCTCAATGTGTTCTTCCTCACTGCCTTCATCATTGCCAGGTGAAGGAATAGGCTCATGAGATGGTGATGATGAAGGTGATGGTGTGGCTGACTCATTATATGAAGATGGATGATGTACAGGCTGAGGTGGAGGAATGGAGGTGGATGGATGAGATGATGAAGGTGATTATTGGCCATGATGAATAGGTGGGACTGTGAAAATCTCATTGGATATGAAAGTGTCCCATGCAATGTTAAGATGATCAAGGTAATGGAGGACTATCATCTTGATGAGGGAGTTGTGAAAGATACTTTGCATTTGATGATCATAATATTTCCTTTGGGCAATGAATGACATCTTGTCAATGTCCCGGTAAAGAAAGTAGGGAATATTAAGCATTTTGACTCTTGTGAAATGCATAAGTAGCCGGATATGATAGGAATAAAGCCTAGAAAACCTACCCTCACATGTGAAGTACTTCATGATGATTTTCATCATGGGAACATATATGTCTAGGAGGTAATAGAAAGGAAAAATCCTCTTTCTCTCATTCTTGTACCTTGGTTTAAGATATGGCTCATAATAGAAATGATCCAATTCTCCTTGTTTAAACCATTTTTCCCCAACATTTGGGATCCTAGAGGCATCTGATATGGTAGCAGGAGATATAGTGAAGGTGAGGTTGGTGATGAATAATATGGTCAACACATAATAATGTTGGATCCTTTCCACTTTCTCATAAAACTGAAAACAACCCATATGATTAAAGCTTGTCACAATGATGGGAAATGCCATGAGTTCTCTAGTATTGGTTGGCTCATGTCTAATGATTCTCCCTCCTTTCTTTGATAGCCTCCTCTCCTGTCTTTTTTCCTCACTCTGAGTTTTGTTCTCTTCTTCAACCATGAGGTTTTGGATTCAAACCCTAGGGATATGATGAGGTGGAATGTAGGTGTAGAGAGTATGGAATGATGTGAGGAAATTGAGGAGATGGAAATGTGGATGTGTGATATGAGGGAGGTGACAGTGGGTATTTTTGAAGTGTAGGAATGGTAGTGGGATGCTAGGAAATGAGATTTAAGAGTGGAATTATGTTACTAGGGTTTTGAACTTAGTAGGAATTCAAAACAAAATGAAACATTGTATAAATCAGTTGTGGAGGAGAGGAATAATATAATTTTAAACTAATTGCTTGCTGGAGCACGTTGGTGGCAAATTTTGAAGCTTGGAGCAATGTAGTTCATTTTGGGCAATTGCTGGATGTTCTAGGAAAAAGGTGTAACAAAATGGTCAAATGTGCCCTCTCCTTATAGGTGCACAACTGCCTTAGGAAATGCATTGAGTTTTATGGTAAACATGCAACTCCAGTTTTGAATGCGCCCTCTAGGTTCTAAACATGCCCTCTGCCCCTGTTTTTCCCAATTTCGCCTAAAACTCGAAAATTCCCTTTTGTTGAGGATGCTTTGAGAGCGTAGGAGTGCAAATGCATGTTTAATTGATGTTTTTGAGGGATTTATACTTGAATGGGTTTTGGTTTATGCCTTGAAAACCCATTTTCTAATGTTTCATGTCACTTTTCAAATTTTCACACTAATGCTCTTTAACTTTCTGAATTTTTGCTTTGACAGGTGGATGATGCTTTTGAAATCTTCATTTTGACCTTTGTTTGGATACTAGTGGTAATGGAATCGAGTAGACAACAAAAATGGTGACTTATTACATATAATAGACATAAAATTCCATAAATGAAATAACGATTATTACATCTCTTTTGAAATAAAATTTACAAACAGAATAAATTCCTTACTTGAAATCAAATTTGGAACTTCAGTAACCATGGTTACATACTTGTAAACCCTTATATAACATTAAAAAGGGATATTATTTTCTTCACTCTCATACTTTGCTGACGTTATGCAGTGAGGTGGTGATTTATTGCACCTTGGAAAATTGAAACCTAGGTGACCTAATGGAACCTTGAATGACCAAACTTCAGGTGGACTTGACTGACATGAAATAAGCCTTTATATTCAATGGATGCTCAACAAGACACATGAAGGGGGGCCAAAAAATACAATTTTTTGAGAGGGGAGCATGATTTTTGATTTTGGGTTACCATCAGTGAGTAAATTTTTGCATGATGACCTAGGTGTAACGATAAAAATTTAAAATGGGACACTAATATGACGTAAAAGAGGAATTTTGATCATTGATGGAATTATGAAAATATTGACTCTAATATTGGAGTTATTTGGGGATGGAAGCTCCTTGGAGGTGCAAAGAACACCATAGACCAAGTATCCTAACCATGTGGACCAATACACAAAAACAAAACTCTAACTGGATTGCATGAGTAAATGATGGCAACTAAAATAAATCAAAATTGACTCACATGACTAAGGACTAAATACTAAAATGGAAGAAAGTTAGTGAAGCTCCACGACCTTCAGTTCGGGCTCCAAACTCTAATGATCTTCAAATTCACACTTGCAAAAAATTTAAAACGTATGTACAATGAAACTAGGAAAATTTAGAAAAGGTAATGCTTAAGGAGCCTACAATTGACTGGTTCTCCTGAGCATGGTTCTCCATTCAACTCGTCCAACAAGAAAGCATTTTGTCCCCAGAAAGCTGAAATCTAATAAGGGCCTTTCCATAAGTTCACAAATTTTCCATGCTTACCCTTGTCTTTGTTTCTAGCATCCCAATAAAGTACCACATCTCTGATTTTGAAATCATCTTCCTTTGTTTTCTGGTCATAGATCCTCTTTATTCTCTCATGAATCTTGGAGCTATTATGAAATACATCTTCATGTGTCTGCTCTAAGTGAATCATTTGATTGATTCGACGTTGAATATCATTCTCTTCACTTCCCTCTTCTTGTAACAATTTGATGATCGGGACTGCTAATGATGTAGGAAAAACAATATCTACTCGATATACAATCTAAAAAGGTGAAAGTCCAAGAGATTTCTTACTACTCACTCGATCTGTCCACAATGCATTGATCAACTTTTTGTGCCAATTCTTTTTGTTGGCCTCCAATAGCTTCTTGATGATGTCGATTAAGGACTTATTGGAGGACTCCGCCAAACCATTTCCTTGTGGATAGTATGTTGTAGAATGCCCTAACTTTATGTTGTACTTGTCACAAAACTCAGTCATATTTTTGGACTTGAATGCTGCCGTGTTGTCTGTGATAATCTTATTAGGACAACCAAAATGGGACAAGATATTAGTTTCTAAAAAATAAATGATAACTGAATTAGTTGCTTGCCTAGTTGGGATCGCTTCGATCCACTTTGTAAAGTAGTCTGTAGCTGTCAATATCCACTTGTGTTGTGCAGATTATGATGGATTGATCTCACCTATGAAATCTAGGCCCCACTGCTGAAAAGGTGTATTAACTGATATTGGTTGTAGAGGCAAAGGAAGAAGCTTTCTTTTACCTTGGAAAACCCAACACTCGTGACAACTCATCACTACCTTGTAGATATATGCAAAAAGTGTAGGCCAATAGTAACCTGCTCTCATTACTTTGTTGGCAGTGGTCTTCCAATATAAGTGGCCCCCACAATCTCCTTTGTGGAAGTCATTTATTACTTCTTTGGAATCATCTTCAGTCAAATAGTTCAATAACACACCTTCAAGATCTTTCCAATAAAAGTGCACTGTCCATGATGCAATATTTGGAAGACTTCAACTTTAATGACCTACTCTTAGCCTTAGACATGCCTGGAGGAGGATTTAAATGCTGAAGTACATAAATAATATCATAATATCATGGAGATGATAGAAAGATTTCAGATACCTGAATGAAATCCACTTCTTCTTGATTGTCGGATAATGTTGCAACAAGGTTGATGTCTAGATCATGAAGGTTTTACTCGGCCATGAGTTTGGCTAAGCCTTGAAATTTGATCAACTTTGTAGGCTTTATCTCAAGATTGTATTCTAATAGTGCTGTCATCCATCTACCTCTTCTACCTTCCAGGTCATTCTGCACGAGGACTTATTTTACATTGCATTAGGAACATAAGTAAGAGTATGTGCATGTAAAATGAAAACTTTGAAATATTTGATCGCCTTTACCAAAGCCAAGGCCTGTTTCTCAATGATGTTTTACTTAAGGGCCGCATCCCTGATGTTGCGACTAAAAAAATCTATTGGCAGCTCCGTCTTATCTCTTTCTTGCATTAGTACCACTGCCATGGTATGCTTGGAAGAAAATAAGAATATAATAAAATCATCGGTGTAATCAAGACTAATTAGAACAGGGGTAGTGGTTAAGGCAGACTTCATCGCATGAAAAGACTTGCAGGCTTCTTAGGACCATTTCACCTCATTATCCTTTTTTAACATATTGGTCATTTCTCTAAGATGTTCAACTAAATTAGGAATAAATTTGCGTAAGAAATTCATCTTACCATTGAATGCTTGGATTTCTTTCTTGCTACGAGGGAAATCAATTTGTTGAATGGCTTCTACTCATGAAGGATCAATTCAGATGCCAGCTTTCGAAATGATGTGGCCGAGAAGTTTGCCTTCCTCCATAGCAAACAAACTTTTCTTTGGATTGAGAGAGATCCCGAACTTTCTACACTTTGGAAAAATGACTCTTAAATGATGCAAATGTTCATCATCTGAATATGAAAACATAGTTACATCATCTAAGTATACAACTAAGAAAACATCTTTTTCATCTGAAAAGGCTATGTCCATGGCACACTGAAAAGTGGCCCTTGCATTTTTGAGACCAAATGGCATCTTTGCATGTTTGAATGTGCCCCAAGGTGTGGTGAATGTTGTCTTATCCTGATCACCTTCATGCACTAAAACTTGATTTTAACCGGAGTAGCCATCCAAAAGTTACAGCCGAGAAGCGCCCACAACTATTTGAAGGATATGGTCCATTTTTGGAAGTGGGTAATTATCTTTCAGAGACACTTTTTTCAAGTTTCTAAAGTCTACGCAGAGCCTAATCTCCCCGTTCTTCTTTTTCATTGGGACTAGATTCGATATTCAATCAGAAAATATGATAGGAACAATGATGCCCACCTTGTAAAGTCTGTTAACTTCTTTCTCTATGGATGGTATACTAAATTATTTTCTTATAATACTCCTTCAAATCTGCAAAATCCCAAGCAAAAACATCAAAAAATTCAAACAATAAATGAATGTATTTCCTTTTACCTCAGGAGACAATGTTTTGGACAACTTGCTATTTTTTGGTTTGTTTGCTGTTCTGATGTTTACATCTTCGACACCTTTCTCTGTAGGAACCAATGTAGGCTTCCTTGCTACATCATCCTCATCAAACAAGTCTTCCAAAGGTATAAGGACTTTTAGAATATTGTTGTCCTTCAGTTGTAATATTTCAACTTGGGTTTCTTCGATGACTTGATCATCTTCATCATAGACTTCATCCATAGAACAATTTTCAAACTCTCCTTCACTTTGAAGAAATTTATTCACATGTTTGTCATCCCAAAATACTTGCAATATTGCAAGTTGTTAGAAACAGAGGGCTGATGCTTGACATGAATCTCAAACTTCTTGTTTGAAAAGATGGGGATTCTGAAATTACTTGCGGTTGTAGTTAATGAATCCACCATAAGATTATGATTTCTTGGTACAACTGAAAGAGTATACTCAGGAAGCATATTAAGAATATCTAAAACCACATTTCTATATTGTTCCATTCACGGATGGTGAGCTTGATATTCACCTTTAACTTTCTTTATTACAAGTTCTGAATCACCATACACTGAAATTTTGCGGGCACCTAACCTCTTCAAAATCTTCAAACCTATGATCATCGCTTCGTACTTCGCCTCATTGTTAGTGCAAACAAAAGCTAACTTGTATGATCACAATCTAACATGATGAGGGAGCTTACCTTGTTGATGATGACGTGGGCTTCAAATCCAAATACCAATACTTGCTTTGTCTTTCCCAAGGGTGCCATCAAAGTCCATGGTCCAAAGGCCATTTTCCTCTTCCAAGAGCTGTTCATCTTTTTTCTGTTTTGGGTCAATTTTCTAAACATTCATTTCAGACTCTTCTAAAGTTTTCATTGCCTTCTTAGATTTCTCATCTGAACCTTTTTGTGTCGTATTTGATGGTTGTTTGGATGAACTTGCCAGATCTTATTTTTATTGATCTAAAATTGTCTTATAGTGTTGAAAATATTCGATACATCTTTAATTTCTACTAGCTGACTATCTACATCATTCAGTCCACTATCATTGTACAAAATAAATGACTCTAAATTTGTATTTACAACATTTATAGGATGATTATTAGGTTTATCTTGCTAGTTATTATGAACTTCATTTGTTTTCTTGGTACAACTTTCTCAATTGCCCAAAAACTGGGATGGTAGCATAGGAGAAGTCTAACTATAGTGTGCCTATTAATTTAGCTCCCTAGGATCTCGACAATAACATGCCAAACAGTGGTGGTATATCAACTACCACCACATCCATTAAAATATTCTTAGCAAGGATTTGATCCAAGGATACTACCAAATCTTTGATTAGGCCAAGACAACGAACCTTACCGAAGTCAAAAGTATACAAGTCATGGTACTCACAAGTTATATCTAGAACCAACCATTCCATGATGGCTTTTGGCATTAAATTATGAGAGGCTCTAGAATCAAGCATGGAGTTGTGAAGAATGAATTGGTGAATTCTCAAATTGAGATAAAATGGAGGAACATAACTATCTCCTAACCGACCATCTACGAATGGAGCAAAAAAAAATTCAGGATGGTCATATTCAATGTTAACCATGTCAGACATTGGATCAAATTTGAGCATTTTAACTATATCAGACTTGTAATGGCTATTTTTGACTAGTTTAGTAAGAGGGATTGACACTTTCAACTTTGAAATTTCAATTTCTGGATTGAAAGAACTAGATTTATATACCTCTCTTTAGACATTGTCTCTCTTCTCAGGCAAATATCTTGGTATATGATCCTTCTTTTGACTATCATGACCTTTGTTTGGACTGCTTGTAGATAGTTGTTTTGTTCCACTTTGATCAACTGCTACCAGCTTTTTACCTTTGCTTTGACTACCTTGAGGATTTGATTTCTGTTGGGTATATTTCTGCTGTGATGCCCTTTTCTAAATGGGAATGATTGGGATATCTCTATTCCTCAAAGAATATTTCTTCTGCTGAGAACTGAGTGCATTCAAATATCATCTTTGATAATCATTGGTTTGGGTCTCCAATGCATTGTCGTTTGCTAGTATGTAATCCTCATCTTTAGGATCCTCCGCTTTCTCGACATACTTCTCATCTTCAATCAAGAAAAGGGGATCATGATATTCCATAAAGAAGTGATTTTCCTCAAAAACTAAGTTTGTTTCATCATCATATTCTCCTTGAGCATAATTCTGCTGCAAGAGTGTCCAAATTGGTTGCTAAGATGTTGATGCTTTAGAAGATTTCTGCCCTCTTATTTTTATGCTGTACTGAGGTTGTTGCTGATTTCTGAAGTTAGGGTTTCTAACTTAAGCCTCTTGAGATCTATCCAAATTTATCATCCGGACGGACATTCTCTCCATGGTTCTGATCAATGCATCTAACTTAAGATTGGTGGAAGAATATGGTTCTTCTTTGATGGTCACTCTCTTTTCCGATTTCTCATGTTTCAATTGAGACTTCTTAATCATCAGGTTTGCTTCCACACTTACCACGTTGTTCTGCATGTCTTCCAAAGTTTTGGGATTTCTTTCCCTCAATTAATAAACCATCTCTGGATCAAAAGAATCTGTGAGGTGCTGAAGCGCCAAATCAGGTGAAGGTTTCATGTTATCCAGAATAGAATTGTAGATCTGATAGAAGCCTATGGTGAATTATTGAACCGTCTCATTAGGATTCCTCTTCAATGTGTTATATTCTGCCAAGATCTGTAATGGATTCTTCTTTTCACATCTCCTGAAAAACTTTGAGCTATCAGTCTCATTTTAGAATCATCCTCATCAAATTCCTCTAATTCAATGAAATCAACCATCTGTTATGCTATACAACAACCCCCCATTTAAAAAAATATTACTTTAGAAAATTATAATTTGAAATGGGTCCCTTTTAGATTAAATTGGTATTAATCCATCACTCTTCTAAAGGTTCGGAAATAATCAAAACATTTTAAAACCTTTTGAAATAAGTGGTCTTAAAAATAGAATGAATAATTATTTATTGTTGTGATAAAGCGATTGCGAGATCGCATATCGCAACAACAAAGGATACATAACCATGACCCATTGATTTTCCCCGATGCGATAAAAGCCAAATAGCCAATGGATATCGGGAAAACAAATAATAAAAGGCCCCTCCCCTTCGCTCCGATGCGATATCGCAATCGGCGATCGGGGAATGCGACGCGAACATAACAAACCCTCCTCATTCAAACTCCCGATGCGAGTCTAGCGATATCGCCATCGGCGATCGAGGATTCGATAAGACTCAAAGGAAATTACCCAAGCCTTCCTCCGATTGCCGATTGTGATGAGCCCAAAGCGCGATTTTCGAAAAGGATCAATATGATTTCGCCATATTATATATTAATTGTCATTGAAAGCCTTTTCTCTTCCTGATAGAGATTCGCTCGCGTCCAACCGCCAAAAAATCAAATCCATGCTTAAACCATTATTCGGCAAATAAAGGATATAACAAGCAATTAAATGATTGATAGGTTTTAACGGCCAATTAATGAGCAGTCATGCCTAAATCCTTTCAAAGATTGCATCCGCGGGAGCCTTATGATAAATCATCCATTTCCCATTGATTGACACAATTTCCTCATATTTAGTTTTAGCTATCTATCCTCTGCATTACGTCTATCTTTCTCTTGCGCAGAGTTTTTCCGCAGTAACGACGGGAAAGAAATCTAAGAAGTCTGGAACGTCTTCGGCTCCTATGATAACAGGGCAGCATGCCACCGATCCAGGCCCAAGCAAGAAGGGATTAATCTCAGATACCACATGTCTTGGCCTTGGCAACACTACTTGGAAAAGTATTTACAACTTGGTAGAAGCCGAGGACCCTCAGCAAACATCGGTACAAGCTTCAGCAGGTTCAAGCCGAAAATCTGATGCTACTTTAAAGGATTTGGCTGATTCCTACCTGCATACGATAGTAGCTCGAGAACAAATTCTTTCGTATACAGATGTAATGAGATGGGAAATCGAGGCAATTCCAATTACAGACAGAACATTCTACAATGTCGATGGAAGAATATTTGGTTCATTTCAGCCCAATGATTTCAGACGAATGTACCACTTGCCTGAGCCAGAGAAGAAATAGAATAAAGCATTTCTGGAAAAGTTTCGAGATGAGAATGAGACCGAGTCAGCACCCATACGACAATGGAGACAGAACCCGACGAAACACAAACATGAGTCTACGGGTAAGTACTCCGTCGACTCCTTATGCTCTCCTTATTGTTATGCTGGAGTCATGATTTGTCGATTATGCAGATTGCATGATTCTTCCAAGTTTTCCATAGAAATGGTTCCTTTAATGGAAGCGGCATGTAATAGTGAGATAATGGATTGGGGGACTATATTATCGGATAAATTAGCTACGACTATTCTTGAGTTCAGAAACAAATCCTGTGTTACTGATAGGTTCATCCCTCCATTTTATTTTAGTGCCTACATTCTGGATACCCTTTGTTTCAATTCTAAGTTTCTTGTACTAGGGTGGAGATGGACTCCACAGGACCCTATGCCTATTCATGTCTACCACCAGAAATTATGGAAAGCTCATTATAAACACCATTTATATCAAGTCTGCAATGGATTTATGCTACCTCTTTACTATGCAATTTTTGATAAACCTACCCCTAAGATCTCCTCTCAGGCTGAGATTGACTTGACAGCCCTAGGAACCTAGTTCGGAGAAGAAAACTTCACCTATGTAAGAATTTTCGGCAGTCAGGCCAGACCTCATGTCCTCCCCTTGTACATACCAGACAAGCTATTAGCTCGCAAAATAGCATATCAGCTTACAACTGCGTCAGCCACGAAAACTCTCAGAAATTCAAAGAAGCAAGTTTGGCCTCCTTTTCCTCTTAGGTGTGGCATCTATACTCTGCATGATTATAAACATGCAGAGAAAGAGGCAGAAAAAATAAACGTCCTAACTCTCGCCACTCTGCCTAATAGACATTTTGACTCGAAGAAAGTCATCTACGATGGCCTGGATCAAGCCAAGCTCACTAAATTCGAGCACAAGGAAGGTGAGTTTGATGACCTATTCTCCTCTGCCAAGTCAATCTTCCAGGTACAACAGCTAGCCAGGATGAGATATCGCGATGACAGGTTGGTAGAATTTAACAAACTTAGAGAACAAAGGTTGCAAACTCTGCCTCTAGATTTGTTAGCTACTAACCCGATGATTCAGTCAAGTGAGCCTGAGCAACAGCTTACTAATGAACCTCCTGCTACATCCACAATCTATGAAGAAGTTCAGAGAAGAGAGCAGGAGGAACTTCGAAGAATAGAACAAGAAGAGGCTCAGAAAAAAGAACGAGAGGAGGCAGAAAAGAAGCAAAAAGAGAGAATAAGGGAAGAAGAACAGAAAAGGCAGCAGGAGCAGAGAAACAAAGAAATAAATGTGGATTCTCAAGTGGATCCAAGATTGCTTGAAGAATGGCAATAATTCAATACAATTATAGGCAATCTTGAGACCTCAACGGATGCCGAAACATCCAAAGCTGCCAATACACAAGATACAACATCACAGGAGGTTCCAAACAAAGGAACCAGCGGTCCACCCTCAAGTACAGTAGTAGAAATAATCCCAAAGAACTCCTCCGATCAAATTGTTTTGCAAGTAGAGGACATTCCTCCACTAGATGTTTTCTATAGCCCGAAACGCAAGGTTGTGATAAAACGACAGCGGAAGAGAAGAAGGATTGATCAACCTTCTCTGTTCCCTGAACAAACAATAACATCAAATGTGGTATGGAGAGAAGAATTTGACCCCTCCGATGACCTAACCAAGTTATCTCAGTATGCCGGTGCCTATTCGGCTGCCACCATGGATAAGGCATTGGAGGTAAGCAATTTTTTGAAGGAAAAGGATCAAGCGATCGCTTTATTGCAAGCGCAGCTATCGGAAGAACAATAGAATTCAGAACAACTACAACAACAACTATCCACACAACAACAATTAAACAACTAACTAATAAAACAATTGCATGAAGAGAAGCAGAGGATTGATTCGGGAGCAATTCAGAAACAGAAAGAACTATCTGAGGCATTATCAAAGTTGAAGGCGATGAATGAACAGATGGCAAAGACAAAAGATGAGCAAATTGCTCAATTATCAGCTCAAGTAGAAAGGTTCAAGAGTCTTCCCCAGCCTGCTGAGTTCAGAGCAGAGACAATGCAAATTAACAAAGCATTAATAACACAAATAAGATTGTTATGTCATGAAATCGCCCAAGTTGAACGTCTGTGCGACATAACAACGTCCCTAATAGACAAATTAGTTGATGCTAGGCAGGATTTAGAGCAAGCCGAAGACATTTTGACAGATTTTCTTACATGGCAGGACTCCAATGAGGGAAAGGCAACAAACTTTCCCGAAATATTAGAATCCCATAAGGAAATCCTATTCACAGAATGACAGTCCCAATTAATGAAAGCAGAGAGAGTTGTTTCCCGATGCAAGTTATCTACGAGTAATTTAATTAACTTGATCAATAACACTCTCTATTTATCTAACATGATTTCTCAATGTACACCAGGTAAACTATTGTCAGCCAAAACATTGGAGCAATCATGTAACCAAGAGCTTGAAAAGAATGGGAGATTGATCTCAGGGATTAAAATTTTAACTTGGGACACCTATTGGTTGTTCCTAATTAAACCATACAGTCAGAGAGCCGCCCTCAAATGCCTGACAGATGCAATCGGGTGTATCATTCCTGAGATACATGATGCCACCTATGCTTCTCAAATCAATTCTCGACTCAGCCGCCCTCAAGAGGCGGAGCCAATGCTGGCAATATGCCAACTCAGGACAAAGGGAAAATAGCCAGAAGAATGAATCATCGCTGCCTATTTCCAGATCACTGTGGGGAGATATTTTAAGATCAGATTATACCAATTTAGTAGCATTTTGATTTTGTAGTTTGTTAGCTTAGTTTAGTATTTATAGACCCTTTCATGCATTTAGAAAGGGTCGTAAGTTTTTGTATATGACTTAAGATTGAAGTTGCACTACTATACTTCAAGCATATTCTTTTATGAAGACTGGACCAAATCTTTCCAAATTTTGACAATGAAGCTTTGATATGAATGTGCACTATTGCCTTTATTTTAAAGTATTTCTGAATCGGAAGAAGGAATTCAAATTGCGATTGGCGTAGGGAATCATTCGCAGCTCATATGGTACTATTATCTATGTCTGAATTTATTCCTTTTATGTGAATTGTTGTTTGGTAATTTATGTTATTATTGAATATATGAATGTGTTTTAACAAGTAAACTTTATGCTTTCCACTATTGGATGTTTACAGTTTTCTATTCTTTCAATCATGCATGTATCGGTAATATAAAAAAGAAGTGTAATATTGCTTTATCAATTACTTCGTTCAACTATTTGAACGAAGCAATTATCATTTAAATGAATGTATTTGTTTATTGCATAGTGTCATCTATATGCCTATCAGCAAACATAGATTATTAAACATTGCACTTAAAGAATAGAAGCTTCCCGGGATAAAATAGTCATTTATGTTTTTCATTTATAGAATAAGTCCTTCATTGATTATCACTTGTTAGAAAACCAATCATTCATTCACCCGCTTTCTTATTCACTATTGGGAAACTGGTCCCATTATATCGAGTCGGAGCCACCATCCCAAACGGAAAAGGAGTTGTATTAAGGTCCGGACCAGGTGGTTATCCCCCGATGTTGATGTAACGATTTTCGTGGCATCAACATGAACTTAAAAGAAAGTATGGTGAACCTATCTCTAATTTTTTCAAAAGTTTCAACAAACTTTACCATAAGATGCCTGTTGATTGTAAACCCCTTGTAGCAGCAACTAAATAAAGATTTTCAAAAGCTTTTGAAGATGATTTTGCTATTATGTTAAGAGAAAGAACTTCAAGAACTCTTGAATATATGAAAATTAATGTTATAGAGGTAGAAGCAATTAGAGTTTCTCTAGCCACTTTAAAGGCTAAAGAGGAAAAGACATAGAGAAAACTTAAAACTAGTCAAGAGGCCTCTACTTCCTCTAAAACTAAAAATGAAGATTATAAAATAGATGAAATAACTTCACTTCTTATAAATCTGTCCAATAGGATTTCCAAGATTGAGACTCAACCTAGGATAGTTCAACAAACAATAACTAGACCCCAAAATCAAAATCAAGGTCAGTATAAAAGGAATCCACAATTACAAATTCTTCAGAGACCTAGTAATGATCAACAGGTTCCAACTCCTTTACTAATAGATGATCAGCAGCCTGATGACAATACTATGACTATCACTAAAGACATTAATAATGTGGACACTTCTCTGATCAGATTGCTATTATTCCCCTCTTACAACAAAAACAGGTTCAAGAAGATCAATAATCCTCACAGGTTTCCAAATACCATGCCTTCTATAAATCCCTAATTGCAGAGTTGAACAAAAGATATGATCTTATTCCTAGACCTGGCCCTGGAAGTCCTCCTAAGAAACTTCCAACAATTGAACCTCGTACCAAAGATGTTGAAACTCAAACAACTATTATTCGACCATTAAATCAGTCAACCGATACTATTCAAAATGAAAATAATGTTTTTTACTACATTTAACGTTGAAAAGGAGTTAGAAAATGTTAAAATCCCAATTCCACTTTCAGAACTTTCCAAAAACCCTGGGTATAAAAATCAAGTCTCCAAATGGATACAAAACACATGACTTAATGCTGAAAGTGACATCATTATTCTTCAAGATGAAAAACCAACAGTTGTCTTTGGTACTAGTTCAGATATGGTTGATGAAATAGTGCCTCCTTTCTATGTAACTCTTAAGACAAATGATTCCATGTTATACATTTGTATGCTTGATTCTGTAGCATCACATAATCTCATGCCAAAAACTATCATGGATCATTTGAAACTTGACATAACTAGATCCTATCATGATTTGTACACCTTTGATTCCAAAAGGGTGCCTTGCTTAGGATTGATTAAGGATTTAGTAGTCACCCTTGCCCAAATTCCAGTGAAAAGTGTGGTTCTTGATATAGTTGTCACATATATCCCTCCCAAATTTGGAATGCTTCTTTCTAGGTCTTGTTGTGCCAAATTAGGGTGAACTCTTCAAATGGATATGTCTTATGCCACTATTCCAGTTTGTGGGGGAGAACAACTAAGGTTATATAGAGAGGTAAGATTTGTGCACACTGTTTGCAAAACTGACCAACCAAGGAACCATCCCATTTATGCAATTGATCAATATTTAGGTTGTTTTCAACTCTCTTCAAACCAAACACATGCAACTCAAGAAAAAATTGAATATGTAGTTGAAAGTCCTGTACCGAATCAAACTGATGTATGGAAACTATTCTTTGATGGTTCTTGTACAAAAGATGGAGTAGGAGCAAGGGTAGTTTTAATCTCACCAAAAAAAGAAAATATTACCCAATCATGAAAACTCGACTTCGAAGTTACAAATAATGTGGTTGAATATGAAGCTTTTCTTTTAAGACTATAATAAGCCAAAATCTTAAAGGTTCAAAACTTAAGTGTTTTCACTGACTCAGAACTTATTGTCAAACAAGTAAGAAATATTTCCTAGACCAAGCATCCTAGGATTAGGTCTTATGAAATGAAGTTTGAGATTCACTTGATAATTTCTTTAATGCTTTTAATTTGACTTATATTCCAAGAGATCAGAATATTCATGCAAATTCCTTAGTTGTTTCTGTAGATTCCTTAGTTTTTTTAGTAAAACCCACTTTTACTAAATATATAGAGATGGATGAAATATATAAAAGAGTAATTAAGATATCTATCCCAGAAAAGAAACGTTGGGAAGAGTTGACATATTTACTTGACTGAAGGGTGATCTGATAACATTCATTTTTTGGAGGAACAGTCAGCTAGCTTCAACAGTTTTTAATTTTTCTAGCGACAGTCATCAACACCTCAACACTTTTCTGGATCATTAATATAAAAGCAAAGGATTCTTAATTCTGATTTACACAGTTTTGTGTTTCCTGTAAGTTATTCCGATAGTATTCATTATGTTTTTCTTCATATTCTTATGTCTTGCAAAGATAACTAGGTAGGAACGATTAGGTTTGAATCTATTCCTATAAGCTTCTGAATTGATAATCTATAAAGAGAATGAATTAATGAACTGTTTGTTTAATTAATTCCCTCTAAATCAATAAATCATTAGGATCTTTTTCAAGCTTTAAGCATATTGTGTTAAACCTCTTTAACATAGTTTAAAGTTTTTCATACTTATGATTATTTAATTTTCAATCTAAAGACTGTGATAATCATATCATTTCTCTGTTTCTGCTCACCACTATGCAAGCTATATCACTATGTGAATTTTAATAGAAACCCTTTGTTTTAATATTAATATTATTCAAAAGGTTAGGCATTACAGTCTTACATTTGTTTCATACATTGGTCCTCCAAATTAAAACAAAACCCCCAAAACAATCATCCTAGATGCCCTGGCTGATAGCTGATCATTATCATCTTAGATATACAATGGTAAGGACCATATTGGAGTGGTATAAGCTTCTGATGGGCTCCAATAAGGTGTTCTTTCTACAAATGCAACCAAACTTTTTCGCCCACTTGAAACTTGTGTGGCACCCGATGTTGATCATGTCACTGCTTATACTTGGCATTTCCCATAATGGAGTGACGATATATCAGCCCATTGGGTAGAGATTCTCTCAGAGTCAGATCGAATGAATTCTTGACCAACCAGTGTAATGGTACCCCTGTGGGTGAGGAGAACATGTCATTATATTCTTTCATGACCGTATTCATGTGTTTCTTCTGCGTGGAGGAACACTTCCCGGGGGCTAGGGATGTGGATATGATCTTCCCCTTACTTTGAGAGTGAACTAGACAGAAAATAAATTTCCTATTTTGGGAGATGATCTTGCTGCATTTCTTAGTAGTGATCAAAGAGGTCGTAGTAGGTGGGGCTACCTCCAGTATCATGTATAACATATTACCCAAAGAAATAATATTAGAGCGAGGTCTCGACTAATATACAACATGTCACTTCCACAAGTATGGTTGTCTTAATAATACACCACAAACGTCAAGAGGAGTAACATCACACAATACCTCATCTATGAAGGGCTTGATGTTGTAGGGAAGTTTGCACTACTAGCTGACTAGGAGATATTGTCCTTGTTGAAGCCACCCGATGTTGTATGGATGCAGGTGTGGTGTGGTCAATAGGCCTAGCCACTTCAAAACCTCTACTAAAATGAGGTTCTTTTGGCTCCCACTAACGACAATGAATTGTAGCGATGAACCCTTCACCCACATTTGTGAGTGGAAGACATTCTCCCCCTCCTATGGATCTTCAGGCTCATTCTTCTAGATCTTGGTCATGGAAACATTGGCACTAGGCTCCGCGTCAATAATCTACTAACCTTTGTCATTCCTCTTGTTGGGTTTTGACTTAGAGTCAGAACATCCATTTGATTTTGAGGCCTTCAACTTGGCCACTAGTGACTGCTTGGCCTGACACTCACTTGTGTTATGAGTGGGGATCTTATGGAACTCACACCACTTTCATGTGTCCTTCTTTGACTTCGTGATGTTGTTCTTTTCTTGCGACTTTGACGGGTTGTCTTGGGTCACCCCTCCTTGGCTTTTTCCTTTGTTCTCTAGTTTGTGGGAACCTATCCCTTGCTTTAGATTCACAGAATCAAAGTCTCACTTCTTTTGTTTAAACTTTTGCTCGATCTTGACAGCGAATCGGTACACCGTGCTAAGCGAGGAGATGTCCAGGAACTCCATATCATCCTAGATGTACATGTGTAGGCACCCATGGCACTTGAGTAAAAAATGTTTCTCACAATCCTTGATACCCAACTTCGTGCGATGGGTATGAAAAACATTGGTAAACTCTGGCACGTCTTGGTCCCTTCCCTGTGGCGGTCTGGTCCACTTTATGTATTTATCCTCATGGCTCCCGACGAGGTATTACTTCTCCTTGATGGCGTTCAGAACGAATTCCAAGTGGGTGCGACTGAAAATAGTGAGGACATACTTTCATCTTTCTACTCACAGTAGGTTTCCCACCAATCCTTGACGTGGGGGGGAACATTGAGAAAGGAAAAAACAATATTTTCTTGACTAGAAAAATCATGAGCATAAAAAATCCTTATAGCAGATTTAACCACTTAACTACGGCGTCCACATCTATATGAATCTCAAATATGTGGACGTCAAAGTTAAATTGAATCTTAAATGGTGTGGCGCTTCTAGAGTAGTTGTTGGAAGAAGATATGTTTCCCTTGCGTAGCCACTGAAGGATCAGGGCAAAGTTGTCCATCATCGCATTCCTCTATCGCTCAAGGGATTCTTCGAGCAAGATTTTGAAAGGATCTCCTCTCCCCTCATATTTCTTCTCTTCTGCTATGGGAGGTCGTCGGGATTTACGAGCCTGGTCTTGCAAAGGTTCGACCAGTTCGAGCCCTAACTACTTATATCTCAACCTCGTTGGGGACATGCAAAGAAAAACAGAGAAAGAGCGGACTGCTCTGATACCACTGATCCGAACTTAAACAAGAACGAAAAAAGTTATAGATATAACCATAAATAAAAAGATGCAACAAAAAGAACACTTCATTGTATTAATATCAAATACTAAAATATGCTTATAAACAAAATGGAAATAAGACTAGCTCTGGCGATGGTAGCTTATCTTTGAGAAGAGATGTGGTGGCCACATGCTTAGGAATTGTGTTACAATGAGCATCAGAGGCCTATTTATTATTTAGAAACAATGGATAACCCTAAACATCCAAAAACCTAACCGTAGGAGATGAAGAGCCAAAACTATGGTCCCCGTTTGGGTAAATTAGTACATCAAATTCCCGAGGTTATGATTATGGCATATGATCTTAGTTTGATGCATACAATACCTCATTAGAAATATCTATCCAAAGAATACAACTTATGAATGGCCAACATTGGTCAAACAACGATGTTGGCCCTAATTTTCCAAAAAAAAAACGTCGTTTAGGGCATCAAAATTGCTCCAGAAGTTCAACACTCGAAAAAATTGCCAAAAATAGTAAATTGTACTATAATTAAGGAAACTAAAAAACTAAAAGTGACAGTGGTGGGGGTACAAGTGGAATAATTGGGTGGCCACCAATATCCACCTAGATCATTCCTCCCCCCTTAGGAAGGAATGGTCCCCATTGCGCTGAGTGCCTCCATGAGATGGGGAAACTCTACTGAACTTGGTCCCTGGTAAGCCATTTGCCTTTGTGCAAGAGTTGGCAAGCTTGGAAACCCACTATAGTTGGATCTTCTACTAGCGATTTTTCTGGACTTGTGTGTCCATAATTTAATCAGTTGTGGCCTATTCCATGAGTTTTGGGTTTAACTCTGTTCATGTGAGTTTTTTTGTAATGTATGATGTGTCTAGTAATGGTGAGACGTATGGTGAAAGGCGGTCCACATTGAACACTAGGTGTAGGCCAAGGAAAATGGGAATGATAAGGTCAAACGAATTGTCTCCCATAGCCTTGTTAATGGTGTAAGTACCATATCAGAGTGGTCTAATCTTACGATGGGCTCCGATCAGGTGCTCTTTCTACAAATACAACCAAACTTTGTCACCCACTAGAAACTTGTGTGGCACCCGATGTTGATCATGTTGCTACTTGTACTTGGAATTTTCCACAATGGAGAGGTGAAATATCGACACGTTGGGTAGAGGTGCTTCAGGAGTCAAATCAAACAAATGCTTGACCTTCCAGTTGAACAATACCCTTGAGGGTGAGGAGAACATGTCCCTGTATTCTTTTAATGACTGTATCCACCTGCTTCTGCTACATGGAGGAACCCTTTCCCCGGGCAATGGATGTGGCTACGATATTCTCCTTACTTTTAGAGTGAACCCAACAGAAAATAAATTTCCTAGTCTGGGAGATGATCTTACTGCATTTCTTAGCAGAGATCAAAGAGGTGGCAGTAGGTGGGGCTACCTCCGGTATCTTATATAACATATTACCCAAAGAAATAATAATAGAGCGAGGTCTCGACTCATATACAACATGCCGCTTTCACAAGTATGGTTGTCCTAATAATACATCACAAACATCAAGAGTAGCAACATAACACTATACCTCATCTGTGAAGGGCTTGATGATGTAGGGAAGGTGACACTGTTGGATGTCTTGGAGATCTTGTCCTTGGTGAAGCCACCTGATGTTGTATGGATGTAGGTGTGGTGTGCTCGGTAGGCCGAGTTGCATCACAAACTTTGGTGAAATGAGGTTCTTTTGGCTCCCACTATTAACAATTAATTGCAGTGACGAACCCTTAACCCACATTTGTGAGTGGAAGAGACGCTCCCCCTCCTCTGGATCTTCAAGCTCATTCTTGTGGATCTTGGTCGTGGAAACAATGGTGCTAGGATCTGTGTCAATAATTTGCTTCCCATTTTTCACTCCTCTTGTTGGGTTCTGACTCATAGTCGGAACATGAGTCTAATTTTGAAGCCTTTAGTTCGATCACTAGCAACTGTTTGGCCCAACACTCACTTGTGTTATGAGTGGGGCTCTTATGGAACTCATACCACTTTCTTGTGCCCTTCTTTGACTTCGTGATGTTGTTATTTTCTTGTGGCTTCAAAGGGTTATCTTGGGTCACCCCACCTTGGCTTTGTCCTTTGTTCTCTGGTTTCAGGGCACCTTTCCCTTGCTTCAGGTTCACAGATTCAAATTCTGGCTTCTTTTGTTTAAAATTCTGCTTAATCTTGACAGTGAATCGGTACACCATGTCATGTGAGGAGATATCCAAGAACTCCATCTCAACCTAGATCTACTTGTGTAGGAAGCCATGGTACTTGAGTACCAAATGTTTCTCAGAATCCTTGATACTTTCAAGAGGGCATACTTTCATCCTTCTACTCACCATAGGTTTCCCACCAGTCCTTGACGTGGGGGAAACTTTGATAAGGGAAAAAGTAATATTTTCCCAACTGGAAAAATCATGAACAAAAAAATATCCTTCTAGAAGATTTAACCATTTATCCACAACTTCCGCATCTATTTGACCCTAAAATATGGGGATGCCCAAGTTAACTTATACCTTAAAGGTGTGGTGCTTCCAGAGTAGCTACTGTAAGAAGATGCTTCGCCCTTGGGTAGCTGCTGAAGGATTTGGGTAAAGGTTTCCATCATCACATTCCTTTGTCGCTCAAGGCTTCTTCAAGTAAGATTTTGAAAGGATCTCCTACCCCCTTGTCTTTCTTTTCTTCTACCATGGGAATTTGTCGACATTTGCAAGGCTAGTCTTGCAAAGGCTTGACCAGTTCGAGCCTTAACTCCTTATATCTCGACCTTATTGGGTACATTCAAAGAAAAATGGAGAAAGAGCAGACCACTCAGATACCACTAATCCGAACTCAAACAAGAATGCAAAAAATTACAGATACAACCATAAATATAGAGATGCATCAAAAATAACATTTTATTACATTTATATCAAATACTTAAATATGATTACAAACAGAACAGAAATAAGACTAGCTCGGACGATGGTAACTTATCTCTGAGAAGAGATGTGGTGGGTACATGCCTCTGAATTGTGTTAAAATGAGGCATGAAGGCATATTTATTATTGAGAAACAATGGACAACCCTAAACATCCAAAAACCTAACCCTAAGAGATGAAGCACCAAAACTATGGGCCCCGTTTGGGTAAATTGGTACATCAACTTCCCGAGGTTGTGACTTTAGCATACGATCTCCATTTAATGAGAACAATATATTTTTATAAATATCTATCCGAGGACTACAACTTCAGTCCAACTAACACTAGAGTAGAACTATGTTTGGCCTCAATTTTCCAAAAAACATTGTTTAGGGCCTCAAAACGGCTCTAGAAGTTCAGGACCTGAAAAAACTGCCAAAAATAGTAAATTGTGCTATAATTAAGGAAACTGGAAAATTGAAAGAGACAGTGGTGGGGATCCCAATGGAATAGGTGGGTGGCCACCAATATCCACTTGGATCATTCCTCCCCCCTTCAAAATAAATGGTCCCCATTGTGTTGAGTGCCTCCATGAGATGGGGAAACTTCTGCTAAACTTGGCCCCTATTGAGCCACTTGCCTTGGTGCATGAGTTGGCCAACTTTGAAAACCTGATATAGTTGGATCTTCTGCTGGCAAGTGTTCTTGACTTGTGTATGTATACTTCGATTAGTTATGGCCTATTCCATGCAGTTTGGGTTTAACTCTGTTGGTGTGAGCTGTTATGTAATGTCTGATGTGTCCAATAATGGTGGGCAGTATGGTTGAAGGCAGTCCACATTGAACACTGGGTGTAGGCTAAGGAATGGGGGAATGTTGAGCTCAAAATCATTGTCTCCCATAGCCTTGGTAATGATGTAAGGACCATATCAAAGTTGTCTGAGCTTCTGATGGGCTCCGGTAAGACATTGTTTCTGCAAATGCAACCAAACTTTGTCGCCCACCTAAAACTTGTGTGGCACTTGACGTTGATCATGTCACTACTTGTACTTGGAATTTTCCACAATGGAGCAGTGATATATAGGCCCGTTGGGTAGAGGTGGTACGAGAGTTAGATCAAGCAAATGCTTGACCTGTCAGTGCAACGGTACCCCTGTGGGCGAGGAGAACATGTCCCTGTATTCTTTCATCACAGTATCCACCTGCTTCTGCTATGTGGAGGAACCCTTCCTGGGGGAAATGGATGTTGCTACGATCTTCCTTTTACTTTGAGATCGAACGAGAGAGAAAATAAATTTCCTATTCTTAGAGATGATCTTACTGCATTTGTTAGCAAAGATCAAAGAGATGGAAATAGGTGGGGCTACCTCTAGTATCCTATATAACATATTACCCAAACAATTAATAAAAGAGATAGGTCTTGACTCATATACAACATGTCAGTTCCACAATTATGGTTTTCCTAATAATACATCATAAACGTCAAGAGGAGAAACATCACACAATACCTCATATGTGAAGGGCTTGATGTTGTAGGGAAGGTATCACTACTCACTGACTCAGAGATATCTTGCTTAGTGAAGCCATCTAATGTTGTATGGGTGCGGGTTTGGTGTGGTTGGTAGGCCCAGTCATTTCATGACCTTTGATAAAATGAGGTTCTTTTGGCTCCCACTGTCGACAATGAATTGCAACGATGAACCCTTCACCCTCATCTATGAGTGGAAAAGATGCTCGCCATCCTTTGGATTTTCGGGTTCATTCTTCTGGATCTTGGTTGTGGAAGCAATGGTGCTAGGCTCTACGTCAATAATATTCTTCCATTTTTCATTCCTCTTGTTGGTTTCTAACTCAGATTCAGAACATACATCTAATTTTGAACCCTTCAACTTGGCCACTAGCGACTTCTTGGACCACCACTCACTTGTGTTATGAGTGGGGATCTTATTTAACTCACACCACATTCCAGTGTCCTTCTTAGTTTTTGTGGTGTTGTTCTTATCTTACGGCTTCGATGGGTTTTCTTGGGTCACCCCGACTTGGCTTTGGGCTTTGTTCTCTAGTTTGGGGGCACCTTTCCCTTGCTTCGGATTCACAGGTCCAAAGTCTCGCTTCTTTTGTTTAAACTTCTGCTCGATCTTGACAATGAATTGGTATGCCATGCCGAGTGAGGAGATGTCCAGGAACTCCATCTCATCCTAGATGTACATGTGTAGGCATTTGTGGTACTTGAGTACCAAATGTTTCTCAAAATCCTTGATACTGATCTTCGTGCAAGGGTATGAAAAACATTGGTAAATTTTGACACATCTGGTGAGCTCCAGTATTGTAGCAATAATGCTTCAACTCCTGGGGCTTCCTATCTCTCATTTTATCAACCAGGTAGTTCGTACAAACTTGGAAGCGACGGTGATGTATGCACAAGTACTAGCTCTTGTCGCAGCTATCACTTGGTCAGCTGGCACAAGTCCGCTAGGGCTCAAGCCAACTTCTATGGGCTCACAGAAGAAGCTCTATCAATGATGGACGAAAGCTAGCTCAAAGAAGACTAATCTACTTGACAAAAATTAACTGAAACCAAATCAAAGCATGTAAACCTAGGAAACCCTAATTTAACTAGTCTAGCCTCTATAATGCAAATGACGTGAAGGAAAATTCTACCAATGCTGTTGTTACCTCTGATAAGTGCGAATGCATGGATCTAAACTGCTTGCATCATAGAAGACATGCTTTTGTATTTTTCCTTTAAGTGGATGGGATGATTGTGATTGTGTGCTAATTAGGGTTTGGTTGTGCAGATGGGATGGAGAAGGAAGGAAAGCATGGAACAGGTTGGGGAGGCTAGGTGAGGTCCCTATGGACCCTTAACATCCATCCACAGAGGTTTTCCACATTCAGAAGCTCAGCAATCGAGTGAATGGCCTCCTACAGGATGTCTGCAGGGGATCCTATAGGATACTTAGAGGTTTCTACAGGATGTCTATAAACTGCTACAGGATGACCTACCGTGAAGGTTTGAAGTGATGGAGGAGTGATGGAATGGTAGGACGAGATATGTGAGGTAGGGATAAGGCTGGTGATGGCTCAGAAGTGGAGGAATGAGAT
>APFE030295301.1:66094-113628 GCA_000404065.3 Pinus taeda | reverse complement strand
CTTTAGCTACTTCCTAATCATGTCTTACACAGTACTATGTGTTAGAGGCAGAGAGTTAGGAAGAGATAAACATTATCATTGGTCTTTTAAGTTATTTTCTTACCTTTTATTTGCAGCAGCATGAATGGTGTCTAATGCCATTAGAAAGTGGTTCTTTGCTTTCAGTTCATTTTAATTCATTTATTTCCTTCAAGTTTTTTCCTTTTCAGCAAGTAGTTAGAAACCACTAATCACACACCTTCACTCATCTAGAATTCACCTTACACACACCATCACTCATCTGTTTATAAATACATCACTCCATCTTAGGAAGATAAATTAACCACAAACAACATCCCAAACGACAAAAAGCTCTAAGAGGTTGCTTAAGTACATATAGTACACCTTCACTTCATCAGCTTATGAGCCCCAGGTTGACAATTAATGACATCAATTTAGGAACACTAAATTGACTAAACACACATCTCCTTAAAATAAATTAATAAACCATTCTTAATTATTAGTTAGTTTAACAATTTTCCTCAATGAAATATAATAAATATGCCTAATGACTAGATCTTGATTTGGTCTAATAATATGTTATTAATTTTCTAGATCTAGATCTATCCTAATATTTTATTATAAATATAGAGGTTTTTTCCTCACTCTGCCTACATGACCATTTCATCATCATCACTACCGTGTCAAACATTTGAGCTCCCACTTTGAGTTCACACATTCACCATTCATTCTGTTCATTGCAACCAATGAGAGAGATAAATTGTTGAGGTGTAGGGAGTAAAAGAACCCACTAAAAGAACATTCTTCTCCACAGGCGTATTTCTTTATTATAATGAAAAAAACTTTTCTTCTAGTGCATTTTCTTACATTTGTTGCTATCATATGTTTTGCAGTATACACAGTTTACCTTTTGCAGGGTTTCTAATAATATTTTTGCATATCTGAAGAATACTTGCAAGTTTTCATTTCTTTTCATTGTTGCTAGGCAGATTGTCACTAATAGAATAACAAGAAGATTTTTGGTACACTCGCTCAAAAATATTTTCCTAACAAATCGTGACTTCACTAGAAAAATTCCCCTCGAAAGAGCCCTTTTGAGTTAGTATATGCTTTGGGTGTCACTTTCATAGTACTCCTAAAACTTCCAATGTATCAGTTTCTCTAAGGTTTCACATCAGATAAATATGTAGTGAAAAATATGTTAAATCAAATTATATAATTGGATGAAGTTAGAAGGAAGGCCTTTGATCAAAGTTGTAGAAATCAAGAGAGGTTCAAAAGAACATTTGATAAATCTTCTAGGCCAAGAACGTTTCAAAAATGTGCGATGGTATTGCTAAAGGACAAAACGAGAGAGAATCCTGGGAAATATGGGAAGTTTGATAGCTTATGGGTGGGACCTTATATCATCCAAGATGTAGTTGGTCAAAATTCCTATCATCTCATCCAATTAGATGGTGATCCAATGAATGAACCTACAAATGGGAAACTACTCAAGTTATTTTTCACTGAGAACATCTAACACCTAAATGGCATCCTTTTGTAATATATTCCTAACCTTTTCTTGTTTTTGATTTCAACATTTCAATTTCAGCATATTAATTATAGCATTTTGTTTCTTTTATTCAGTTGGTAGGATATTAATGGTTTTATATATGGTGCATGTGCTACTAATATTTCTTGTGGAAAGATTGTTATAGACATATTTGGGCACTACAACCCCAATCATATATGTCCATAAAACAAGGGCTTCTAAGTCCCTAAAAGTGTTGTTTCATACCCTAAAGGAACAAGGTCAGTTGATTACATCACATCCCAGAAGTTCTCCACAGAAAACTGCTCAGAACTGGTCAAAACTGGACCATACAGACTGCTCAGTGCAGAGGGTGTGATGCATCTCACCTACCACATGCAAAACGTGCGATGCATACTGAAAAGCCCTTCTGTAGGGTGCGATGGGTGAGAGTAGACAAATGGCAGAGACAGTTTGCAAGGTGGATGATAATGGAATCTTCCAGAAACTTCTCCTATGATAGTTACCTCTCTGAATTCGCCCAGGGATGAGTAAGAGATCATGAATCTCCAAGTGGAATCAACAACTATCAGAGAGAGGACACTAATAAAAATTCTAGAAGCTGACTCACCCCCTTGCAATCATCTATATATGGATCCCTCATCCCAGAGATGCAGAGGCTGGAATCTTGTATATTGTAAGGAAGTGCTGTTGGTTTCCAAGTGGAATATCATAGTGTTGGGTGATCTAAGCTTTTCATGAGGTGAAGAAGGGCTTTCATGTTGGGAGGATGATGCTGGGTCAGATCAATGGGTTGTAATCCTCTCTTCTAATCTTTATATCAATAAAGATATTCAATTTTTCCTCCACATTCTTGTATGTTTCATGATATATGCATTTGTGTGGTCAATATATATCTGGTCCTATATTGTTTATGATTGTAGATCTCTGTACTTTGAAGGTACTATGCTGCTTTGACTTTATAGGTACTCTTTGAAGCGGAGCAAGCAAGGAAGGAGTGGCAAAGATCCGTCAGAGGGGAGAAGGAACAAGCAAGGAACCAAGCGAAAGATTGAGGTTGGTATTCTTTGCTCCTCTCCTATCTACTTCTCATAAAGGAAAATGAAAGTAAATTTAGTTAGTTTGTTTCTAAGATAGCTACCCGTCTTAGTGGGGCTAGAAGCTCTACATGGACACTAGATTTCCCGATAACAAAATGGCGACTCCACTGGGGATCGAATAGCTTGTTTTCTTGTCTATATTTGTTTGCTTTATAAACTACAGATGGAGCCTGAAGTCAAGCCAGCTAGCCTTAAAACTGCATTTTCTATGCAAGTGCAAAGTAAATCAATGTTTCTTCAGTCTATCTCTAGGTTTTTTTTATAAACTAAACAATTGATTTGAAAACATCCTAATTTCCCTGGTGGTGGCTCAAGTAGCCTCATTAGATCAGCCCCTGTGATTTGCATTTACTAATTATCATTAGCTTGGCCTAAATCCCTGAACTAAGCTGCAAACTGTGACCAAGAACCAAATTGAAGTCTTGTCCCTAGACCATCGCACCTTCTCCTCTTGGGAATCTATATGCATCGCACCTCTCGTGTGCAGTAGGTGGGATGCATCACTCTTTCCCTGTGTTACAGGTACGATGATCAGATAAGACTATTTCTGCTTCCAGATTTTGGTTTTTGTTCACTCTCTTCAACTTTATTAAGGAGTTTTGCTGTCTGTGATTAGTATACCATTGTGGAAACTCCCTTCCTTTGCATGATTCAACCTCCATTGTACAAAGAACTGTAAATGTTTTTATGTATTGTTTGCCATTTACGGTTCTCCTTTACAAAGAAGTAGAGCAATCAAACTGTCGTCTTTTGATTTGGAAGTGTCGCAAGTGTCGTTTTCAGTCAAAGAAAAGAATCCTACTATTCTTGATGGTCGATTACACTATTACTCTTGTATTTGATTTGAATTAATAGTTTTTCAAGTGTCAAAAGCAGTTTTCAATTCAAAATCGCAAAGTGTCGTCATTATCTTCCTTTCGTCTTTTGAAGAGAAAATCATAAGTACTATCGCTTGAAACGATTCAGATTTGTACTTAGCATTCTTTTTGTCATTCACACATTAAGAAATAAAAAACAAATACATGCATGTGTAGTTGCATTTAGACTGCTTGTTGATTTTGATTTAGGGCAGTGCATCTAGTGTGTGCTCTTTGCTCTATGTTGAAAGAATCTCGCTTCTCTTTCCTTAGTAGCTAGGATTTTCATTGCAAAAACAAGATTAAATGATTGTTTATCATCTTAGATTGCATTTTAGGAGTTGTATATCTACAT
Source organism: Pinus taeda (assembly GCA_000404065.3). Classification (NCBI taxonomy): domain Eukaryota; kingdom Viridiplantae; phylum Streptophyta; class Pinopsida; order Pinales; family Pinaceae; genus Pinus; species Pinus taeda. The sequence continues at coordinate 109,782 of APFE030295301.1, read as the reverse complement.
CACGCGATGAACCTGAAAGGAAAACTTCTTAAGAAAGATCAACTGTAAAATAAATTCAATGAACATAAAAACGTTTTGGAACCTAACGCACAACATTTAGAAGTCTAGGCTAGAGACGTATTCCAGCATCGTAAAGCCTGGTAACTATCACTTTCATTGTAGGTTGGGTGATTCCTCCTCTTTGAGATGACAAGTTCCAATACGGACTTGTGCTCCCACGTACCGTCGCTTATATATTGGGAGACCACAATAGGCTATATCGTTTATCCTTAGGAAGTCGTGTTTGCTGCCCTATCGATTGCAATGCACTGAACACAACATTTGGGAAGATTGACTGCCGTACCGTAAAAAGTATTCTGCAGTTTTGCGATTGGTTTGGTAATCCCTCTGTCTATATTTCTAGAGTAGTCTCTTTTGTTCCTTTTCAGACTCCTTAAAGGAAAAGGTCCATCTGAGCACTTGTCACTTCAAGCTCATTAAAAATTGAAGGCAACTAAAGTCATCTTTAGCTTTTTCTCGACTCTTAAAAATTGAAGAAGCAAGTTGTGTCAAAGTGTCTAAAATTAATTTAATTCGGAATCATTTTTTTCCCTTTATTTTGAGTTGATCGAGTAATCCGCAATCGTTGAAGAAAGTCAATCGAAACCCTGTCGTTCGCGGAGATTAACGATTCAACCATCTTTGACTCTGGAAAAGAAACTATTCTGGACAAAGTGAACTCGTTTAACTAGATCAAAGTCCCCTGGTTTGCTTGGAACTTGTGCTCCAATATCCTCAGGGACTCCGATTACTCCAACCATCTCTGGTACCCCTGCCTTTACAGAAGGAGTTTCGCGGCCACAAGAGGACATTAGAATTGATCCTAGTGTAACGGTAAATTCTTCTATTCATCAACTGGCTCTATCTACAACTGATTCAGAAGGTGTTACCCCTCCAGCAACTGTCGCTGCAGAGTCTATACCTTCTTCGGCACCAGAAATCTTTTACGGACCTGACAGTCTACCTCTCCCACCTAGATTAATTGCTATAGAAGAGATTGTGGAAGATCCTCCATCGAGTACTCCATTGCATTTTGGAGTCGGGATCACCCTATATCCTTCTTCATCAGAAGTTAATCTCCCTTCATCGCAAGTTCCTGTAGAATCGCTAGGAAATATTTTGGATAGACTAGATATGTCTGAACAACCGTCAACATCTAGGAATGTGTCATCTGACGCAGTAGAAGAAAAACCTCCTGCTGCTACTCCAACAATGTTCGCTGGTGTACCAGCTATCCCAACTAGCTCTCAACTGCTATATGGAGTCCATCCAGGGGTGGTTTCGATAGTATGGGCTGTTCTCGTTTGTTCGTCTGGTATAATATCCGGAATCTCTTATGTTGAGTCTCAGCAAATTGATCCTTCGCAACAATGTCAATTTGGGAAGTCCGGTCCCTAAAGGCCAATCATTCCTTTGGGCACTGGATTGTCGCCATATGGGGGGCAGTATGCCCTTTCATTGTTTCCTCCAAGAGAACAACCATATGGGAGTTCAAAATAGAATTCGGGTCATGCTGGGATTACATCTCGTGGTTGGGTGCTAATACTACCTCAACAACCAAGAGTTGTATACTCGATGCAACAAAGTCTACCTGTGTCTAATATCCCCACTACACCGGCTATTGTGACGGTGTCGCAAGTACAAGCGCTGCCTATTGTATGTCAACCTCAGGTTTCTCAGGTTGTAATACAACAACCACTTGTCTCCACGACGCAACCACAATCATCGATTAGTGGCTCCTTAACTAGAGTGACCCAAGTTCAAACAGGTACTATTACCCCTTATCTTGGTCAAATAGCTAGTATTGGACAACAGCAAATGGTTTCACAACCATGGCTGGTGCAATATCAACAACCGCAATTCCAACAAGCTTACCAATGATTTGAGCAACAAGTCTCTGCGAGTAATGGGTAGTCGTATATTCAAAACGGTCAACAACAATCATATCAAAATGGTTATGCCCATGAACCTTACCAAAGTTATCAGCATCAAATGCATTATGCTGGTATGCAAAGACCCACTGCTCAGGCAATCCCATCTTATCCTAGGTATGCTTCACCGAACCTGAATCAATAGTTTCCCTTCGTGGCGACTTTAGAGTTACCAGATCTAAATCAGCTAACAAATGATCCAATTGCTTATGCCCCTTGGTGGCCGGTGATTCCTCATAAACTTCCGTTAGATATTCCTAAATTTAATGGAAATCCAGGTGAAGACCCGTCGAATCATGTGATGACCTTTCATCTGTGATGTTCGTCCAACACTCTCAATGATGATTCGATTAGGCTTCGCCTTTTTCAGCGAACGTTAACTGGTCTGGCAACAAAATGGTACATTGAATTGCCTAGAGCATCATTTGATAACTTCAGTGCCCTTGCCACAACCTTTTTAACCCATTTTTAGTTACCAATAAGGTACGAAATAGGAACAGAGCTTCTTACCAATTTCAAACAGATGACGGCCTCTCACATATCTAATCATAGTCATGAGTGGCGTTGTCGTCGTAGAATGGTAAAAACATATGTTCCTGTTCAGCTGCTAGCTAAATGGTTTATTAAGTCATTATTCCTTCTATCACAGAAGATGTGGCAAAGGGAGGGGTCGTCACTAAAGAGCAAGTCATTGCTCGTGCGCAATATCTAGACTTGATCTATACTCAGTCTGTCACACTCTACGACAAAATCCCTGATGCTCCTAGAATGGAATTTTCTGTTCCTCCTCCTCCTAAATCAAACAAAGACTCTCATGCTGGCGATGGCGTGATAGGTACGACAAGAAAAAAAACCATAAAGGCTACATCAAAGAAAGCTCGTACGGTTTCTAGTCAAAATGCAAATGAAGAACTTCTCACCACGGAGGTAAACGTCGTGTCAACCGAAAAAGGCAAAGAACAGAAGCAACCAGGGGGCAAAAAGAAAAAGAAAGGGAAAAAGAAGAAACAGGAGGATTCGTCTCCTGAAAAATCTTCTGCAAACCCTTATGGAGAAAGGAAACCAAATCATCCATGCTTTATATGTGATGAAGATCATTGGATGAAAGACTGTCCACATAAAGCTGAGCTTAGGAAAGTCTTAAAGAATTCAAAAACCTCAGCGGTATTGACTGATCCGTTTCCAAATCTAGGAACCAATCTAGTTGCTAGTAACAATGCTTCCCCATCCCAAGTGCTCATGTTGTCCATTTCGAAACAACAAAATGATGCTTTGATTTTGACAAGGAATAAAGATTACGGGAATCCATAGCTGTCGAACAACAAGGCTATTGATCAACCTAGTAGTTCGACAACAACTTTGACCAAAGTTGTGCCGCCCATCATTCCTGAGCTAACGATAAAGCCGCCAAAGGGAGTAGTACACAAATCGACATTTAATCCTCGTGCCAGAGCAACACAAAATTATAATATAGTAGAGGACCTGGCCCAATCACCATCGCTATGTCGACACTTGGGGTACTACAAAATTTCCCCTCCCAGAAGAAGGCTCTATTATCAGCAATAGGTGGGATTGACCCAGTGGATTCCAGTCTTGTGGCCTTTAATAATAAAGGATATGACCCGCAGTTACCAGCTCAACTCGCTTTCCTTATTCAAGTGAAAGCCCTCAACAAAACCATTCATCGAACGATTATTGATGAGGGAGCATCTACATGTATTATGTCGATGAGTTGCTGGAAAACATTAGGTTCACCACACTTGTCACGATCGTCGACGATATTAAAAGCATTTGATGAACGAACATACACTCCATACGGGATTTTAAGTAACTTGCAAGTCGAACGAGGGGGCAAAACAATAGAAATTGATGTTGAAGTTATTGATGGAAACCTCGATTACAACATCTTACTGGGAAGGCCTTGGATATATGCTATGGCTACTGTTGTGTCGACTTATTTAAGAAAGATTGAATTTCCTTTCCAAGGAGGAATTACAATCGTCGACCAACAAACATTTCTCCCCAACAGTTCACAAGTTATGGGAAGCATTCCGATGATCCATGGGAGCTCTCAGTCGCTTCAAAATATCGGAGTAGGCCTACTAAAAGACCTGATATTGATGGGTACTGTTTCCCTATTGCCTCCAAACAATCTGGCAAAAGTGGCCACGGTGGGAACCTGTAATATGGTTTCTTCCATTCAGAAGATATCTGATCACGATGTTATCATGGATCATCGTGAGGTTTTGCCTCCAAGCCCAATATAAATATTGTAGCAATCAATGTTTTCGGCATGGGAGGTGAACACAAATCAATGCTCATCAAGCGTTTGGATAGATAGGTCTAAAAATATGGTACCTCTTCAGATCCTTGATCGCATGTACATTCTACAGACGAAGGAATTGTTTAGCCAATGATGATTGACGGGGCACCATGGGAAGATTACCACCATCGTTCCCATCTTCCAAATTACAAAGAAGATTGTTCCAGCAACCTTGATCATCCTTCAATTTTTGACTTCCTATCAAATACTGTAAATATGGTGGATTCCGAGCGAAACTTGTCCAATATTGAAGAGACTATCACCATCAATATTTCGACCAAACCAAATGTTGTAGAGAATATTCATGTCAGCAAATCTTGTTCTCCTTCAGAACTGGAAATATATTACGCTCTCTTTCTCGAGTTCAGAGATGTCTTTGCATGGTCATATGAAGAAATGCTAGGCATTGACTCGAGCATAGTTGAACACGAAATTAAGATGTATCCAGATGTCAAACCAGTATGACAACGGCTTCGGCAGGTGCACCCCAAGAAAGCCGCTGCCATCAAGGCAGAAGTTGAAAAAATTCTCCATGCTAGTTTCATTTACCCGGTTCCTCTAACCGATTGGGTATCGAAAATTGTTCCTATGATGAAAAAGCAAGGAACGATTAGAGTGTGTGTCGATTATAGGGATGTGAATCAAGCTTGTCCAAAAGACAACTACCGTACACCCTTCATTGACCAGATAATTGATGAATGCACCAGATGTGAAATCTTTTCATTTATGGATGGATTTTCTGGGTATAATCAAATAAATATCTGCCCACAGGACTAGTCAAAGACTGCATTTATTTGTTTGTGGGGCACATTTGCTTACTACAAGTTACCTTTTGGTTTAAAGAATGCAGGGAAACCTTTCAGAGGGTAATGAATTATGCCTTCCATGACATCGAAAACATCGTTCAACCATATCTCGACGATCTTCTAGCTCATTCGCGAAAGCGGACCAACCATCTGTAGCATTTGAGAGCGATATTTCTACATTGCCGACACTACAAGATACGACTCAATCCACACAAATGTGTGTTTTCTGTCAGTTCTGGTTGTTTACTTGGCTTTGTAGTCTCAAAGGATGGGATTCGTCTCGACTCGTGTAAGGTTCAGGCAATCATTGATTTGCCTCCACCTTCAAACTTGCTTCAGATTTAGAAACTCCAAGGGAAAGCAAAATTTTTGAGGAGGTTCATTCCAAATTATGCAAAACTTGCTAAAGGTTATATGCATTTGTTGAAAAAATAAGTACCCTTCATCTAGGATCAGGTCGCGCAAGCTTCCTTTGATGCTCTAAAGGAATCCCTAATAAAGGCATCATTAATGTATGCTCCTGATTATCAAAAAGACTTTAACCTGTATCTGGTTGCAACAGATACGACCATAACAATGGTTTTAGTTCAAGAAAACAATGGAATTGAACATCCTATCTATTATTTAAGTCGAAACTTAAATGATACAGAAACCAAGTACTCCTATGTTGAAAAGCTGGCTCTTGTAGCTGTTCAAGTGATACAGAGATTTAGACACTATATCCTCTTTCGGAAAACTACCATTTTGTCAAATTGCAACCCCATGACTTATATCTTGTCGCGGCAATTACTGGGGGGAAAATATTCCAAATGGATAGTAATTTTGCAAGAGTTTGATCTGGAATTCGTAAAATCAAAATCAAAGAAAGCCCTGGTTTTCGTGGAATTACTATGTGACTTTCCATCATCATCCAACGATTCAACATCTGAAGAAATAATCATTAACGAATCTTTGTTTAAGATATCTACAAGAAATCCATGGTATGGAGATATAATCATCTATCTCCAGACCCAAACATATAGGTCTAACACCTCCCGTTCAGAGCAATGACGTACTCGATACCAAGCAAAAGACTACATGATCGTCGGTGATACACTTTACCGTCGTGGTATCAATACAGTTCTGCGGAGGTGCCTCACCCATGAGGAGGTTGAAAAAGCCCTGAATGATTGTCATTCAGGCGCGTGTGGGGGCATCAATCTAGTTACGCTACAGCACAAAAGATTTTACGAGCAGGATACTTCTAGCCAACAATGTTCAAGGATTGCATAACCGCAGTCAAAAGTTGCCATGCTTGTCAAATCTTCGATCACAAAACCAGAATACCACCTGTACCTCTGCAACCAGTAGACGTTGTTGGGCCATTCGCCAAATGGGGCATAGCTTTCATGACATGTAACCCCACCTCGGCCGGGGGGCATGGGTATATCATAGTCGCAGTTGACTATTTTACGAAATGGGCCGAGGTGATGCCTACATTAAACAACAGTGGTGAAACGAGTTCTCTTTTCTTTTTCAATCATGTAGTCTCCAGATTCGGTGTTCCATAGGCTATAGTCATAGATCATGGATTGCATTTTCACAATCACATGATGTTTGAGCTGGCTGCCAAATTAGGACTATCCCATGACAGCTCTACTCCGTATTATCCGCAAGCTAACGGGCAAGTTGAGGCAATCAACAAAGTCCTGAAGCACATGCTGCAAAGGATGATTTGAGTCCATAAACGGAGTTGGCACCTAATCTTGTACTCAACCTTGTGGGCATACTGGACATCGGTGAGAAATGCGATCGGGTTTACACCCTTTCAGCTGGTGTATGGCTTGGAAGCAATCTTACCAGTTCAGTGTGAAATATCGTCCCTCAAACTCGCAGTCAATCTTCTCCCTGGAACTTCAGAAGAAGAGGCTCGTTTCTTGGAATTAATCCAACTGCATGAAACTTGTCGTGATGGTGCCTTGGCTAATGAAGCACATAAGAAACAAGTCAAGGCGCAGTTTGACAAGAATGTCAAACCACGTGTCTTCTCAGAAGGTGATCTGGTCTTACTTTACGACTAGGAGTCCGATAAGTTGGGAGCAGGTAAGTTCCAGTCATTGTGGATGGGCCCCTATATTGTTAAGCATGTATTATCAAAAGGAGCCTACGATTAAGTAGACTATGATGGGATTCCACTGTCGCAACCCCGAAATGGGTTGTACCTTAAGCGTTACTATGCTTGACTCAGTATAGTAACATCTTCATATGCTTTTGTTACATTTTTGTTTTCGCTAAGAGTAATCATTTTGGTTAGGTAGTCCACTTTTGCATTTGTTGCAGATGTAAAAACTATTGGAATCATTTGTCAGATATGGTGATGGAGCAAGTCGTAGTTCGTGGAACCTATCTTCTACAGCCTGGGCCATCTTTGATCCAAGTAGCGAGTTAGTGAGTTTCAGAGGGGTATGTATTGGCTGATCAATGAATAACATTACTGAGTACAAGGCATTGATAGAGCTGCTCTCTGGTGCCATCGTGCATGGCATACGCCGACTTGTCGTGAGGCTAGACTCACAACTCATCATTCTACAGCTCACCGGTATCTATTTTGTGCGGAATCTAGCTATCTATCGAATGTGCCTAAGGGTCAAGACTTTGGGAAGACAATTAGATTCTATCCAATATCAACATATTTCCAGAAACTTAAACACATTTACAGATTCATTGGAAAATTATGTGTTAGATAGGCATTTTCGACATTTATAAAAGAAAAGAATTTCATCAATATTTGCATCAGGATCATATAACTTAACCAAAATAAAGCTCCGAAAATCAAAAATATATATAACTGTTTATGGTTTACACATAGTATTCTGTGTCAAAGACAAAATCGGTCAAATGACCCAAAAACTCAAAATGCTAGGGGGCACCCTAGTCTAATGGTGCTGGTGATAACAAGTCACCACCTGTGAAATCATGCGTAAAAGCCTAGTCCATCGACGTGGCACACCAGTAGTATGTCGTTGTAATCTCAGAGGCAGCTCGTCAGTCCTCACATCCGGGATACCAAGAATGAAGCCTTGGATCTGATCCTGCAATGCTGCAAGAGTCTCAGCCACATCCAGGTCGTGAAGGACAACCCTCCCTACAACCTCTCCTGCTGGAACGACAGCTAGTGCTCTCAGTCACACTACTGGTCGCACCAGTCTGATATCTGCATGAGCACATGAGTTTTGATTAGTCTTGATAAAAGAAAGCACATGAACATTATAAAAGCAATAAACAGGGATATGGTTAGAAATTGTACCTATAACACTCCACTACTGGCCAGCCGACAAAACCAAATCTGGGTCACCTCAGAAATCCATACCAGCATACGGACACTTAGCATAAACCATCTCCTGATGGTTGAACCACTCAAAGAAGGCATCAGAGAAAGAAACCTGTGGCTGACTAGCATGTCGGGCCATAAGGTCAACCAATCTCTACATCCGTGGCTCAGTCGGCGGTGGCAAACCAAGTGAAATGTATTGCGGTTGCATCATTTGGATCTTCTCCAAGGTGAAAGCGGTCAAAATGGAACCATAGCCAAAGTTCTTAGATTGTCTATTTTTCACCTTGGTAGTACGACCGTCGAAAGAACACAGTGTTAAAGGTGAGTCGAATATCAATGACCGTTATCACGAGTAGTTATACACAAAGTTCAAGCTCGTTAAAAATTAAACCTAAGCAATGAGCATATGTTCCGCCAGAGTTTAATCTCATTAAAAAATGAACCAATATTCGACAAATAACCATTGTGAATGCATTATCATTAGCTTTTGAGCCTTGGTCGCGTTCTTACCATCACCTCCACTCTGTTTTAGCCAATCATCCGCCCCCATTTGATTGTTTACCCTTTTGAGGAATAACTGCGATGAGTGATTCTGTTAGCCATCCTTGTGACACTGCCATGATTGGAAAATTCCAAACCTTACCTAGAATTAGCTGTTACCCGAAAATATCACTCGTTCCTAAAAAACGAGTCTCCTTTAAGCTCTTTTCATCTGACTCGCAAAATATGAAAAGATTGCCGAGCAATTGGCCTGTCCAGCTCGTTAAAGCTATCGGAAGTGCTATCCCTCCTCTAGATTTTAATATTTTTGGACCTGAGGGATTATTACACAAAAATATCAAGCACTTTTCTTGTTCGGCTCGTTAAACACTATCGAAAATTCATCCCTTTCGTATTATTTTATACTTTTTTGGACTTAAGGGATTATATGACGAAAAAGGATTACTGGAGTTTCCTTTCCATCCCTTTTCAGACTCTCTAAAATTGAAAAAGGACCGAGTTGTCTTTGTCATTAACCTCATTAAAACCAATAGCAACAAAACTTGTCCATAGAGACAAGAACGAGTTTCACTGTCGCTAGGGCTCGTTAAAACATAGCGACGGGTTTGCCCGAAGGGAAAATTATAGAACAAGCATATGTTATCCTCCTCAAGCTTGATAAAACTAAAGAGGTACTGGTCAGTAATGACTGGGGAAAAATTGGGAAGAAAACTTGAAGAAACTTTATTGGTAGCAAGTTTCTCTTGAACATGACACTTTCACTCCATCACCATGATTGAGTCGGGTTGGATTATTCCGTTCACCGGTCATATTACCATTGGTCCGTCATACCATCCATCTTTGGGGTTAACACTACCAATCCATTTTAGTGTCACCGATATGTTCAAGAGAAGTCAATCAGAGAATTCACCAACCCAGTTTATGTCTCACCCGCTGCAATACCTTCACGCTTCATTCTTTCATGACCGCCACCCTGAACCCTGTATCATCAGTTCGTTTTCACCTCCAAAAAATCATTTGCTCCGTTCCGTGTCATAGATGTGGGATTCATTAAGGCCCTCCTACGACGGGTCACTTCTTTTCGACATCAGCCCATTATCCAAGAAGTAGACCTAGGGACAATCCTTTCAATACTTTGAAGCTTGCATGCCTCAATGGCAAGTTTCTCACTTCCGGTGATAAGTTTACATCAATGGCATTCGACCGAAAGATTTTGTGTGGTGTTTGATGCCAAGTCCCATTTTCACACCACGCAAATTTTACTGTAGTACCTTGAGGGTCATCATCATTATTGGTGATTCCTCTCGCGCTTGTTAACAGCTTACATCATTGGCTGGTAATCAGGTGATGTCTTTCCATGTTCGACTCCAGAACATCTTTTCACATGGATCGACTTGTAATTCGGGTGAAGAGTGAACGAGTTTGAAGACCCCAGATCTAGTTTCATCCATCTGGGTTGCAATATATTTAGGAAAATAAAGACATCAAATGTACATCATTGCTGCACAGATGATCATCCGAATCAAAGGATGATGGCTCTATCAGAATCATCAGTCTGCTACATAGACAGTTGTCTGTCTTATGTACATGAAAATGAATTTATAAAGATGAGCATGGGAATGCCCGCCTCTGCTAGATCATGAAAATAGTATGAAGATAATGTATTGTATTGTATCTTATTATAGGTCGCCTTCCAGTTCAAAAAACCTTGGATCCTCATGATAAAGTATTTCACCCGACATCAAAATATTTTCGACCTCGTGCTTTAAGGGGCAACTGTTATAGACATATTTGGGAACTGCAACCCCAATCATATATGTCCATAAACCAAGGGATTCTAAGTCCCTAAAAGTGTTGTTTCTCACCCTAAAGGAACAAGGTCAGCTGATTACATCATCTCCCAGAAGTTCTCCACAGAAAACTACTCAGAACTAGTCAAAACTGGACCATACATACTGCTCAGTGCAAAGGGTGTGATGCATCTCACCTGCCACATGAAAAAAGTGCAATGCATACTGAAAATCCCTTCTGTAGGGTGTGATGGGTGAGAGTAGACAAATGGCAGAGACAGTTCGCAAGGTGGATGATCATGGAATCTTCCAGAAACTTCTCCTGTGACACTTGCCTCTTTGAATTTGCCCAGGGATGAGTAGTGAAGTAAAGATCATCAATCCCAAGTGGAATCAAGACTTCAGAGAGAAGACACTAATCAAAATCCTAGAAGTGACTCCCCCCTGCAATCATCTATATATGGATCCCTCATCCCAAAGATCCAGAGGCTCGAAATTTTCATCTTGTAAGGAAGTGTTGTTGGTTTCCTGGTGGAACATCATAGTGTTGCATGATCTAAGATTTTCATGACGTGAAGAAGGGCTTTCATGCTGGGAGGATGACGCTGGGTCAGATCAATGGGTTGTAATCCTCTCTTCTAATCTTTATATCAATAAAGCTATTCAAGTTTTCCTCCACATTCTTGTATGTTTGATGATATATGCATTTGTGTGGTCAATATATATCTGGTCCTATATTGTTTATGATTGTAGATCTCTATACTTTAAAGGTACTATGCTACTTTGACTTTACAGGTACTCTTTGAAGTGGAGCAAGCAAGGAAGGAGCGGCAAAGATCCGTCAGAGGGAGAAGGAACAAGCAAGGAACCAAGCGAAAGATTGAGGTTGGTATTCTTTGCTCCTCTCCTATCTACTTCTCATAAAGGAAAACGAAAGTAATTTTAGTTAGTTTGTTTCTAAGATAGCTACCCGTCTTAGTGTGACTAGTAGCTCTGCATGGACACTAGATTTCCCGATAACACTAAGTGCACTGCAGTGCAGGCCACAGTGGGCCTTCCTGCTCTGCAACACACTGTCTCAAGGCTTGGGCTGCGCTGATGTCCCAAGGAGGAATTTCAGGAAGGCTTCAGGCCAGGAAACTTTCATAGAAGGAAGCATTAAATGAGTTGACTTTTCTAGGGCATGTAACAACTAAATTAGGGTTTGATGAGCCCTAATTGTACTGATCTGAATGTTGGGAGTGATGTGCCCAAATAGACTTGTAAAAGGTTTCCCCATAAAGCATGAAGTCGAAAATGATAATGTCGAGTGATATGCTTTACGATGTGATGGAGAGGAATTGAAGCGGACGGTGACCTGCATTGATTACACTACATAATATCATGATATTTTGAATTTTTTCATGAACTGCTGAGGGAAGGCATACCCATACTCAACATATAAACTTTTCATTACATGTACATAGATAATTGTCTAGAGATATAGACCCATGATAGGATGACTATCCATGTAAAGCCATCGTAAAAATGATTTAGTACTTTCCTGAAATCGTAGCTCAAATGGATGAAACTAGATTCGGGGTCTTCTATCTTGTCCAATCATTCATTCAAGTACGAGTCTAACTATGTGAAAATTTGATCTGAAGTCAAACATGGGAAGACACCATCTGATTACCAGCCAATGATGTAAGCTATTAACAGACGCGAGAGAAATCACCGATAATGATAATGATTCTCAAGGTACTGCAGTACATTCTGCATGATGTGAATAAATGTTTTGATGTCTAACATCATACAAAGTCTTTCGGTTGAAGGCCTGTGATTTCAACCTATTGTTGAAAGCGAGAAACTTGCCATTTGTGTATGCAAGCCTCAAGGTACTGGAAGGGTGTTTCTAAGTCAACTTCTTGGATAATGTACTAATGTTGACAAGAAGCGACTCATCGCAGGAGGGCCTTGATGTATCCCACATCAACGACACGAAACGAGTGTAATGATTTTGGAGACAGAATGTGACTAACAACACAAGGTTCAGGAATGGCGGTCATGAAAATGAAGGTTTATGAGTATTGCAAAGGATGAGTTTTATTGAATGACTTCTCTTGAACATGTCGGTGACACTTAATGAATTGGTAGCATTGACCCAAAACCAAAGTAATGGATGGTGTGATAGACCATAGGTATGATAACCATCAAGTAGATAAACCAACCCAAATAGTCACAAAGATGAAGTGAAATTATCATGTTCAAGAGTGACTTGCTACCATAAAGTGATTTATCCCTTTTCCCATTTTCCCTAGTCATTGCTAACTAGTACCGCTTTATTTTTTAACAAGCTTGCGGAGGATAACATATTCTTGTAGTATAATTCCACCCTTCGAGTGAATCCATCACTTTGTGATGTTTTAACGAGCCTAGAGAAGGTGAAACTCAGTCTTGTCATGATGGACAAGTTTGTCGCTATTTGACGTTTTAACGAGTTTAACGACAATGATAACTTGATCCTTTTCATGTTTAGAGAGTTTGAAAAGGGACAAAAAGGAAACTCCACAAGTTATTTTTCATAAATTTGTATCTCAAGTCCAAAAAAGCATAAAATAATACAAGATAGAACCTATTGACCATGTTCGATCAATGTATTCCTTTTTCGTAAATAATCTATCTCAGTTCGGAAAAGGGTTAAAATTATGCTGAGTAGATGTTGTTTCCAATCCATTAATGAGCTAAAAAGGACAAGCACTTGGCAATATTTTCATATTTCGAGAGTCTGAAAAGAGCTTAAAGAGGACTCCAGGGGGGTTCCTTTTTTGATGTTTAACAGAGCTTGAAAAAGAGATAAAAGTATGCTCTGTGGTCAAAAGTACAATTCACGATTGTGCACGTCAAATTCACTATATCAGCTGTAAATCTGTTCAAAGAAACACCAAATGGATTAAAAATACCTGTTCCATTGGTAAAAATGGGTAAAAAACTATAGTTTATTCATTAAATGACGTGAAATAACCATAAAACAAGAATTTACCAAGTCATTTTCACCATTTGATATTTACCGTTTAGTTTTGTGCTCTGAACCAGTTTTTTACCTTGAACTTCAGCAGCTGATTATGAGAGATTCTGTGGATCATTTTTCTCACCGTTAGGACCAGGTAGGAGATCTACCTTTTCTCTTCCATTGAAGTCCATTCTTTTGCATTTCAGGCAAGTGTTTTATGGTTTTGGGGTCCCTAAGGTAAATATACTTCACCATGGGATCAACACAACCTATCACATCGAAAACTGTGCTGCAGTGCACCCAAATAGAAGGGTACCTACTTTGTAGTGCATGGTCTCAAGGACTAGGCTGCGCGAGGCGCATTTGATAAATTTGTTTCTCCCATTTTACCCAAAAACTCTTCCAAATATTTCATAAAATGGATCCTAACTAAGCTTATGGTTTGATTTTAGGCTTTGATCGGATCAAAATGACTATTACTTGGCTAGAAAGGGAGCATGAAGAACAGGATATGGTTTCCCTTAATGGTTTGGGTATTGTTGAGGCCCTCAGAGACTGTGAGTTACTCAAATACTTCAGGTTGTTCGGGATGACGAAATAACTGGAACTATTGAAATTCCTAGTTCATTCATGGGATCCAGCGGATCAGGATTTTCACATAGGGGGCAAAGTGCTCCCTATATTGATCAATGATGTTTACTTCCTTATAGTATTGTCAAGATGTGGTGCCCCCATATTTCTTTCAGGTTCTTCCCATGGGGGTGAATCAGCGAGGGACTACATTCAACAGTTTTGTTGGCCAGGTACATAGCCTAGCAAAGACAAGAAGATCAACATCAGGGATGTCCGTGATTTACCTTTGTGAACAATCCTTTTCACTATCACAAGGTTGGCGAGTAGTGTGACACTTCATCTAGCGAACAAATCATATATGTAGTTTGCACTTGAGTGCCTTGAGCCAACTACATTCAACTGGTGTAAGGCAGTTCTCTCTTCAATAAAAGAGAATCTGACCAAGGTAAAGAGTGGTGAGAAGAATAATTTTAGCTATTTTTCGATCTTGATTGCCTTTACCTTAGAGAGAATTCCATTGATGCAATCTCAGTATGTGTCACTGAGTTTGACTAGTCCCAAAGATCCATGGACGTAGAGATGGGTTGAGTTGATGGCTCGACATGCTGGTCAATCATCAATCTCATTTCCTCTTGCATTCTTTAGTTGGCTCAGTCGAAAACACCTTGTCATCGAGGAACATCCATATGCGGGGATGGACTTTCATGGAGATCTAGATTTGAGGCTACCAGTGGGTGCCCAATGGGGTGCTATAGGTAAATTGTTTTGACCAAGTGTTTTTAATTTTTTTAAGTTTCTACATGTTTTTTTGTTTTTAATGTTTCCAAGACTAAACTAAAAATGTTCTCATGCATGTAGATGTTGGTACTATTTGACCAATGGGACATCAACAGGAGGTCGGTGAACCAACGCGGAGGAATGTCGAAAGAGCAATTCTCCAGGATTTGGATTTGATCGAGACACTGGCAGAGTTAGAGGATCATATAGATGGGTTAACCCTTGGTATTCCGGATATCCATATTTAGGAGTTACCAACAAGGCTGCAACACCATACTATTGGTGTACCTAGCTGTTGGATGAGGCTATTGCGCATGATAGCTCAGGCTGTGACCTGTTATCATGAGCATCATTAGGTCTACTTAGGATGTTTTTCTATATGCATTTTGAGTTTTGAGGTTAGGTGAACATCATGTCTTGGACACAAATTTTGCAAAAATTTTAAAAACATCTATCTACTTTTTACTTTCATTGTTTTTATATGGTTATGTGCAATCCTATTCAAATATTGATGTGAATTGAAAATTGTACTTTACATGTGTCGTAAATGTCTGTTTAACACATAGTTTGCTAATGAATCAGTTAATGTGTTAAAGTTCCTGGAAATGTGTTGATATTGCATGTAATCAAAATGTCTTTCTAGGAGACAAACTCTAAGGAACATACGATAAATTGTTGGATTTCAGACGGTATAAACATTTGTAAGTTGCAGTATGACAAGTTGTGAGTCCAGCCTAATGATGATTCGATGAATGCCAAGATAAATGGCATTAGAGAGGAGATCAATAAACGTGCTATACTCAGCGATATTGTTCATAGAATGACCGATACAAATCCCTTGAAAACTCACTAACTCGCCACTTGGAGTGAATATGGCCCAGGCTGTAGAAGATAGGTTTTACGTACTATGACTAGCACCATCGGCATAACCAACAAATGGTTCCAAAGATTCCGACATCTGCAACAAATGAAAAGTGGGTTAACTAACCACATAAAAACTCTAAAAGTCACATTGACACACACAAATGCAATCAAAGTATATATACAGTGCTTATTACTATAAAAATCAGGGATAGTAATGTTTCAAATACAACCCATTACGGGGCTGTGACAATGGAATTCCATCATAATCAACTAACTCATAAGCACCTTTTGCCAAAACACGCTTGACAATATGGGGCCCATCCATAATGGTTCAAATTTCCCTGCTCCTAGTTTATTAGCTTCCTGATCATAAAGCAAGACCAGGTCTCCTTCTGAGAAAATGCGAGGCTTGACATTTTGGTCATATTGCGCCTTTATTCGTTTCTTATGTGCTTAGTTAGCCAATGCGGCTTCACGCTGAGTTTCATCTAGATGGATGAGCTCTAAGAAACATGCTTCTTCTTTAGAAGTGCCAGGTAACAGTTCAATTGCAAGTTTTAATGACGAAATTTCACATTGTACATGCAAGATTGCCTCTAGACCATACACTAATTGAAATGGTGTGAATCTGGTTGCATTTCTTACCAAGGTTTGGTAAGCCCACAAAGTCGACTACAAGATTAAATGCCAGCTTCATTTATGAACTCCTATCATTCGTTGGAGCATTCCCTTAAGGATTTGTTGATAGCTTCAGCTTGTCCATTAGCTTCCGGATAATAAGGAGTAGAACTATATCATGTGAAAGTCCTAACTTGGCAGTCAATTCAGTCATCATATGGTTGCGAAAATGCGACCCATGATCTGTAACTATATCTTGTGGTACATCAAATCATGAAAGCATATGGTTGAAGAAAAAAAGAGCAGATGTCTCAGTGCTAATGTTTATTGTAGGCATGGCCTCAACCCATTTCATAAAATAGTCCACGACGACAATAATATACCCATGCCCCCTAGCCGAGGTAGGGTTACATGTCATAAAATTGATGCCCCATTTTGCAAATGGCCCAACATCGATGATAGGATGCAGTGGTGCAGGTGGTAATCATTTTTTGCGGTCAAAAATCTGGCAGGCATGACAACTTCTAACAACAATAATGCAATCATTGAATATAGTTGGCCAAAAGTAACCAGCACGAAGAATCTTCTGTGCAGTAGCATAACCAGATAAATGTCCACCATAAGCACCAGAATGGAAATCATTCAAAACTTTCTTAGCTTCCTCATGAGTGAGGCACCTCCATAAAATTGTATCGATACCATGACAATAAAGAGTGTCACCACTGATCAGATAATCTTTGGCTTGGTAACGAATACGTTGCTGTTGCAAGCAAGAGGTATTAGGCCGGAAAGTTTGGGTTTGGAGATAGATTAGTATATCTCCATACCACGGGTTAGATGACAAAATCAAAAACAAAGGCTCATCCAGAATTGATGGTTCTGTCGTTGAATTGATATCGATAGAGGGAAGGTCGCAAAGAATCTCGGCAAAGACTACAGATTTCTTTGATTTGGATTTGATGAATTCCAAATCAAATTCCTGCAAAATGGCGATCCATTTCAAGTATTTCCCCCCCAGCAATTGACGTGACAGAATGTATGTCATATGGTTGCAATCCAAAATGACAGTGGTTTTTCAGAGCAAGATATAGTGGGAAAATCTCTGTACAGCTTAAACAGTAGCCAAAGTTAACTTTTCGACATAAGAGTACTTAACTTCTGTATCATTGAGATTGCGACTCAAATAATAGATTGGACGTTCAGTCCCATCTTCTTCTTGGACTAAAACCATAGCAATGGTTGTATCTACAGTGCTGAGATACAGGAAATAGTCATTTTGATAATTAGGGGCATACATTAATGATGCTCGAATCAGGGTATATTTGAGAGCATCAAAGGAAGCTTGCACAACTTGGTCCCAATGGAAGGGTATCCCGTTTTTCAAAAGACGAGTAAATCCTTAGCCATTTCACCATAGTTTTGAATGAACCTCCTTAGAAGGTTAGCCTTCCCTTGGAGTCTTTGTAACTGCAGTAAATTGGAAGGTGGAGGAAGATCAAGAATTGCCTTAACCTTCGAAGGGTCAAGTGGAATTCCTTCTTTAGACACTACGAAACCAAGCAAATGACTAGAACCAACACAAAACACACAATTATGTGGATTGAGTAGAATTTTGTAGGGTTGGCACTGTAAAAATATAGCTCTCAGATGTTGCAGGTGATCAACCTGTTTTCGTGAATGAGCAGGTAAATCATTTAGATAGGGTTGAACAATGTGTTTGATGTCATGGAATGCATAATTCATTGCCCTCTAAAAAAGTTCCCCAACATTCTTCAAACCAAAAGGGAGTTATGTATACGTGAATGTGCCGAGGGACAAATAAAAGTAGTTTTATATTGGTCTTCTGGGCGGATATTGATCTGATTATAGTTGGAAAAGCCATCCATAAATGAGAATATTTCACATCCATCACAATCATAAATTATTTGGTCGATAAAGGGAGTGGGATAGTTGTATTTTGGACAAGCGTTATTAACATCCCTATAATCGACACAAACTCATATTGTTCCTTGTTTCTTCATGACAGGAACAAGATTGGAAACCCAATCGGTAAGAGGAACAAAGTAAATGAAACTAGCATGCAACAATTTTTCAATTTCTGCTTTGATGGCAGTAGCCTTCTTTGGATGAATAGGATGGAGGCACTGTCATACCAGTTTGACATTAGGATACATTTTAATCTCATGTTTGACTATACTAGAATAAATTCTTGGTATTTCCTCATATGACCGGGAAAATATATCAGGAAATTCATGAAGAAGAGAATGGTAAGTTTCAAATTCAGACGGAGAGCAAGATTTGGCAACATAGATGTTCTCTACAATTCCCGATTTGGTCAAAATGTCGATAGAAATGGTTTCTTCGATATTTGACAAGTTTCGTTTGGAATCGATTATGTCTATAAATATAGAATTCGAAAGAAAATCAACAATTGAAAGGTGATTTGGTTCATTTGAAACATCTTCTATGTGATCTGGAAGATGGGATTGATGATGATAATCTTCCCATGGTTCTTCTTCTGTCATCATTGATTAGATGATTCCTTCATCAGTAGAAAATGTAAGTGAAAAAGGATTAGAGGAAGTACAATATTCTAACGAACGATCAACCTATACAATTGGTGATGATGGATTTGGGTTTGTCGCACAAGCCAAAAAGATTGATTTCTATGCAAGCTCAATGGGGCTTAGTGTCATGGTTTCATTACTCATATCAACTTTAGAATTGTTGGAAATATTCCATGAATCAGATGAAGTGGAAGATATCATGTTGCAAGTCTCAATTTTTGCAACTTCCGCCATTTGTGATGGTGACGATAGCGAAAAGGTACCCATTAGGTAAGGATCCTTTAAGATACCTACTCCAACGTTTTGAAGAGATATCGAGGGTCTGTGAACTAATAGAATGCTTCCAATAGCCTGTGAACTAGAGGCAAATAAGCTGAGTTGATCAATTACTATGATTTTGCCTTTATGAGGGAAAGTGATCATACGAACGTATGTCGAAACCACAACAACCATAACATAAACCCAAGGTCTTCCTAGCAAAATGTTGTAGTCAAAGGGTCCGTCAACAACCTCAACTTCAAATGTTACAGTCTTTCCCCCTAGTTCTATCTGCAGGTTACTTAAAATTCCACAAGGCGTATAAGTGCAACCGTCAAAAGCTTTTAAAGTTGTGGATGACTGTGACAAAGGTGGGGAGCCAAGTGTTTTCTAGCAACTCATTGACATGATACAAGTAGATGCACACTCATCAACAATGGTTCGATAACGAGTTTATTCAAAGCCTTTACTTGGATCAGGAAAGCTAATTGAACTGGTAATTGTGGCATATATCCTGCATGGTTAAAAACTAAAAAGCCTGCTTTTGGGAGGGACAATTTTGAAGCACGTCAAGTGTCGACATAGCAGAAGGTGACTGAGCCAGATCTTCTAGTATGTTATAGTTTTGCGCTGATTGAGCTCGAGGGTTGAATGTAGACTTATGTACAACTCCTTTAGGTGGTTTTATTGTTAACTCTGGTGGAATAGGTGGTGGAATAAGATCAAACGAAGTCGAAGTTGAAGCATTTTGTTGATCTGAAGTCTAGCTATTCGAAAACAATGATGGATTACCATAATCTTTACTTCGTGTAGACACCAAAATATTCGATTTTAGGCTTAGAGGTAGATAGCATAAGCATTTGTGAAGTGGAAGCATGATCTGTAGCAACCAAATGAGTCTTTGGATTCGGAAAAGGGTCTGTCAACACAACGGATGCACTAGAAGTCTTAAGAAGTTTTGAGACTTCAGAGCAATAAGGATAGTCTATGTAAAATGTTCCTCGTTACATATTAAACATGGATAATGAGGTTTCCTAGCTGGAGAAGAGGAATCAAATGATTTCTCTTGAGGGGGAAGGTTTTGTTTCTTTTTAGCTTTCCCCTTCTTCTTTCTTCCAGGTTGCTTTTCATTCTTACCTTTGTGAGATGACACGACATTTATTTCAGAAGCAAGAGTATTATCAGATGCAGTAGAAGTTTGATTGAAAATAGCAAGTGTTTGACCAAATGGTCTACCTGCTGTTTGTGTGCTTGAAGAACCAATCACACTGTCACCAGCATGAGAGTCCTTACTAGATGGAGGTGGAGGAACAATAAAAGCTGGTCTAGGTGCATTTGGAATTTTGTCATAGAGCGTGCCAGACTGGGTGTAAATCAAGTCTAAGTATTGGGCATGAGCAATTACTTGCTCTTTAGTAACAAATCCTCCTTTAGCTACATCCTCGATGATAGATGGCAACAATGATTTTATAAACCACTCAGCTAAAAGCTGACCAAGAACATAAGTTTTGACCATTCGATAATGACGACGCCACTCATGAATATGATCAGAAATGTGAGTAGCAGTAGTCTGTTTAAAGTTGGTCAATAGTAAAGTTGGTTTATTTTTATTTATTTATTTATTTTTTATTTGTTCAACTAACTTTTTCCTTTACTAGCTACGTTCTTAATTAAATTGATTTATTTACATTTTTATATATTTATTTATGTATTTTTATTTATTTTATTTTTATTATTTATATTTATTTTTTTTCTTTTCTAATATATATTCATTCTAACTAACTATTATATTAAAAATACCTTATATATATTTTTATTAAAAGAAAGGTCTTCCATATAACTAAATATTTCTAATAACTTATAATTTTTAATTATTAAATAATACCTTTTTAACTAACTATTAACGTAAGCACCAATTATAATTATTTTATTTATAATATTTTTATATATATTTTAAAGGAATGGTCACCGAATATAACTAAATTATAAAAATGACTTTTTGACTCTGGTCCCTAAGTCAAAATTAGCCATTGGTCAAGATAGTCGTTGGAGGCTCTGCTCAGACTATTTAACATGCAAAGCTGGATCTGTTTCTTCAACTTGTCCTGATAATGAACCAAACTTGTTGGTTCGAAACGTGTCGACAAAGGTCTTTCTACATAATTTATGCTGAAGTTCTTCTTACAACAGTTCCATTCCAGTTTCATATCTGATGGGTAACTGGAAGTGGGTTAAAAATGTGGTGGCTAAGGATGTAAAGTTATCAAATGAAGGTCGTGGTAATTCAATATACCACTTTGCAGTTGGACCAATAAGTGTTCGATGGAAAATACGTAGTCTAACTGAATCATTATTTAGGGAGTTGGATGAACACCATAAATGAAAAGTCATAACATGGTTGGACGAGTCTTCTCCAGGGTTTCCATTGAATTTCATAATATCTGAAGGCAATTTATGAGGAATCCTTGGCCACCAAGGTACATAAAGAATTGGATCATTGGTAAGCCGATTTAAATCTAGAAATTCAAGTGTTGTGACAAAAGGAAACTGTCTATTGAGGTCGGGTTGAGTGTAACTAGGGTAGATGGAATTTCCTGGGCAATAGGCCTTTGCATACTAGCATAACGAATCTGTTGCTGGTAACCTTGATAGAGGTAAGTTTGTTGAGAAAATCTGGTATAAGGTGGTTGTTGAGCACCAGGATAAATTTGTTGTTGTCCAAACCCAACATAGGCTTGTTGACCAGGACCTGGGTAAACTTTCTATTGACTAGAGCTAGCATAGGCTTGTTGATAAAGTCCAAGATAAGTTTGGTATTGTTGGAAATGCTGCTATTGATATTGTGGCTACCATGGTTGTTGATTTAACGATTATTTCCCACCAATGTAAGTTTGACCGGGTTGTGAATATATTAAACTAGTCTAATTCTGAGTCATTCCAGTAAAAGGTAAATTAGCTTGAGGTTGTTGGATTCTGGGCACAAATGGTTGTTGTAAAATGACCTCAGAAGACTGAATCTATAAACCTGAAACTTGGGGGTCAGAGGTTGAAAGACTAGCTTGCAAAGGTTGATGTAGAATTTTTGAATAATATGACACTTATTCACAGAGATTATCCTAATTATACACTATTTCCGGAATCATGCATAATACATAACCTCCTCTACGTTGATCATCAATTTTGCGGAATTAAGAAACAATCTCATGCGCACATTGAAGCATCAATCACACATATCGACACAGTATATCACGGGGAAAGCATGTAGCTGAAAACCCCCAACTATCTGTATATTATATTGATTGAGAACATGTAACAATACATAGTACAATACTCCTCATAAGTACTCAATACTATCTCCACCTGTTACACACAAACTAGCTCAGATCTGAATAAATCACTGGCTCAAATCACCTCCGCTGCTTGCCTGCCTCCACTGCGCAATACCTGTTGAGAATAGAATGAAGAATCAGCTCCAAATTTGTATTCCCTTTGCCTATACCACGCAATCCTCATTGACAATACTCAATCCATTGATTGTGCAAATCTCATGCACAACTATAGTCACAACTGACAACTGTCTTGCCCTTTCACTCACCTCTAACACTTGTCTCCACTGAATTGTCCATGCACTGAGTTAACTGATGTATTCCTCAGTTGATTCATGAGTTAATAATTAGTGAATTAATTAATAACTAATTCACACCACTCATCATTAGTCTATTGATCAGTTAGACTAACTACAACTAGTTCAACTAAGTCAAACTGAACACAACTCCATCAACTCCTCATTCAACTCCACCAAACTCAATCACTTGAGTTCTAACTGAAGTCCTTCATGCAATAGCTCAAGTAACCCACAAGAAAAGTGTATTTCCTTCTGGAAGTTGCATGTGCCACGTCCGTAGCTCAAACTGAAGTGATCCAAGAGAATAAGATAATGTTTATAGTCCAAATATTATTAAGAGCTAATAATATTCGACTATTCTATTTTTAGCCTGGAAGTCTAAAAATAGACTCCGCACATATGTATAAAAATAGAGGTCCATATATTTTTACCAACATGACAAATCATCCACAAATAGCATCCTGCAACTCATAGACCATGATCCATATGTTTAAAAATAGACTTTGCGCCAAAAATAGCATGCGGGCCCACTTAGTGAAGGCGACTTCTTTTCACTAAGCTCCATCATCTTGCTACATTTTCAACACTCCCTATCAACAAGATATGGATTATCTACAACCCCTATCCTGCCTCTATGGTATTCAAATTTGCTCTTGGTGAGCGCCTTCATCAAGATATCAGCATCCTGATCCTCCGTGGGAATATATGAAAGTAACATGATTCTCTGCTGCACACAATATTTGATATGATGGTACCTCATGTCGATGTTTCTGTCCATTGCGCTCCCTACCCAACTTGCATCCGTGAAGCCACATTGCTTCACCTCATCCTCCTGTCTGTACCACAATCCATATCCTGATGTGCCTCTCTTGAGCCTGTACACATGCGACTCCACCAATTGTTGATAAATAGTGGCATCCACTACCTCCGCTGAAGTAGCACCCTCAATGACTCTGTTGAGGAACGCAGTCTTCACATCCATCTGATGAATGTACCACCCCATCTGCATCACTTTGTAGATCCATCTCGAACCCACCACTGACTTCCCTTCCGGTCTTGGGACAATCTCCCATGCACTGTTTATGACAATCGAATCATACTCTTCCACCATGGCATCTACCCATGCGGGATTCTCCACAGCTTCCTCGAAAGAGGATGGCGCAGTCATGACACATTTGCTCAAAAGAGCCATGCATCCAGTGTACCGATCAGGTGACTGTCTTTGCCTGCGCTCTGCTGTAGGTGGTCCTACAACCTTCTCTGCATCTCGAGCTAGTCGCTCAGCTTCTGTAGTGCGCTTTCGCCCTCTGATGGTTGGCGCTGCATGAGTGGTCTCTTCCACTCCATGAACTTCATCTTGTGGCTGATCCACATCCTAAAGCTCATCCTTAGGAACTAATAGCTCCTCATCTACATGCAAGTGTGGCTCCCTCTCAAGCGAACACTTCATGGCTTTCTCCTCCTGAAATTTTATATCCCGTCACACAACAATATTGCGACTGTCTGGCAAATACACAAGATAGTTTTGGGGCGTATCAGTGTACCCCACAGATATCCCAACCTCTATGGTCAGTGCCAGCTTCTGCCTAGAATCCTTCGTCACATGCATTAATCAAGAGAACCAAAAATCCTCAAATGGGAAATATCAGGCCTCTTACCAGAATAAGCCTCGTCGGGTGTACTCATGCCAAGTATCTTGTGAGGACAATGGTTCTGCACATATACTGTAGTATTGCATGCCTCCGCCCACAAGTGAAGGGGTAGGCCCTGATCATGCAACATCACTCGTGCAACACCCACGATCATTTTGTTCTTTTGCTCAGCAACCCCATTTTGCTGTGGGTTATGGGGAGCTATGAGTTCTCTTTGAATCCCTTCTGCGCTGCAGAAGTCCTTGAACTCACCAGAGATGAATTCACCACCATTGTCGCTCCTAAGAGCCTTCACCTTCTTCCCCGATTCCTTCTCGACCAGTGCTTTGAACTCACAGAACTTTGAGTATGTCTCGCTCTTCTTCTGCATGAAGAAGATCCAGCACTTTCTAGAGAAATCATCAACAAAGATCACATAGTACCTGTGTTTTGTTGTCGAAGCTACTGAGAAAGGTCCACACACGTCTGTGTGAATTCTCTCAAGGATCATCGTGGTGCGACTATCCTTGTCGTGAAAGGTGGCTTTCACAAATTTTCCCAAAATACACCCCTTGCACTGATCTGACTGTGCAAGAGTGCCTTTAGGAAGCCCAGTAGAAATCTGTTGCAGTATCTTCAAGGTGCCATGGTGAAGGTGGCCCAATCTCTGGTGCCACAACTCGCCATCATCCTGGCTCACCACTCCTTCTGCCTTGCATGCCATTGCTGCGCAACCATCTACATGCAACCGATAAAGGTTCTTGACTCGAACCCCTATCTTCCGGGTTTCTCCAGTTGTCTTGTTGCGCAGGAAAGCCTTTCCCTCGCTGAAAACAAAATCATATCCCTTGTTTTCTAACATCGCCACAGAGATAATATTCTTCTTCAATCCTGGAACATGCATCAATTCCTTCAATATGAAGGGTTTACTAGACTCCCTCTCAAAGGAAATGGTACCAATACCGGTCGCACTGTATCTACCATCATCGCCCATCTCGATGTGCACTCCAAGATCTTTCTCATCCAGATCAGAAAAAAAATCTCGATCTCCTGTCATGTGAAAAGATGCACCACTTTCCAAGAACCATACTGATCCCATCAAACTTGATACCAAGCATGCGATAAGCGAAAAATACAGCTCAAACTGTGAGGCTAAGGCCTCTCCCGCTGCAGATCTAGCAGCTTGCTTATTTTTCTTCTTCTGCAGACAATTTGTGGCATAGTGTCCATGCTGGTGACAGTGAAAGCACTTCACCTTGGACATGTCCTACTTCTTTCCTTTTGCACCAGCATGAGAAGCTTTCTTGTTCTTCCCGTTCTTTGCTTTGGCAGCCAAAGCACAATTTTCTTCATCAGATGCCTTTGATGAATATCTGTCCCTAGTATTCTGCCTGATCTCCTCTTGCACAAGCTTCGACCAAAGTCTCTCCCATCCTGGTAATTTCTCTCGACCATTGACAGAGTCCTGATAAGAATGCCAACTCTTCGGAAGACCAAGGAGAGCCAAGCTCACCAAGTCCTCATCATCGACAGTCACCCCCACACTGCCCAGCTCATCCTGGCATTGGGTGAACTTCGTGAGATACTTGGGCATACTGTCTCCATTCTCAGACTTAATGTTTCTGAGTTTATCCTTGAGCGCCAACTTCCTCTGGTCACTCTTGCTTTGGAATAGATTTGTCAATGCTTCCACATCAAGTATGGAGAAGGCTTTCCATGGAGGCTGGACATAATGTGATCCCTCATGCCCTCCAATAGAATCCTTCGACACTTTGCTGTCTTCTTTTGCCAAGCCTCAACTTGAGCAGCATCAGTAGGTTTTGGGACATCCGCATCTATGAACTCCTTCAACCCCTTATCATCTAACACCGCCTCCATCCTGTCCTTCCATGCAATATAGTTCGAGCTGCCCTCAAGGGCATACTACAATCACAATCCGTTGAAAGACATTTCAACTTTGACACCAAGAAAACACTGCTGCAAATTCGAATTCCACCAGCTCAAAACTCAACTGCTTCTGATCTAAAATTCGTGAGAACAAAGTATTTCTCGTATAGAGATCGACTGTATGGGCATTCACCGGATATCTCACCTTCCAAAAGAAGGATGAATCCAGAGGCTACCTGGCCTGATTACAGACTCTGCCTGAAGAAATAAAATGTAAACACTTTTTGAATAATAGATCCGATGATCAACTTCGCTTCGATATCATGTAGAACCTGTTCTACAAATCAGAAAGCTCTGATACCATGTAGAATTTTTGAATAATATGACACTTATTCACAAAGATTATCCTGATTATACATTATTTGCAGAATCATTCATAATACATAACCTCCTCTACGTTGATCATCAATTTTGAGGAATTAAGAAACAATCGCATGTGCACATTAAAGCATCAATCACACATATCAACACAGTATATCATGGGGAAAGCATGCAGCTGAAAACCCCCAACTATTTGTATATTATATTGATTTAGAACATGTAACAATACATAGTACAATACTCCTCATAAGTACTCAGTACTATCTCCACCTATTACACACAAACTAGCTCAGATCTGAATCAATCACTGGCTCAAATCACCTCCGCTGCTTGCCTGCCTCCACTGTGCAATACCTGTTGAGAATAGAATTAAGAATCATCTCCAAATTCGTATTCCCTTTTCCTATACCATGCAATCCTCATTGGAAATACTCAATCCATTGATTGTGCAAATCTCATGCACAACTATAGTCACAAC
Source organism: Pinus taeda (assembly GCA_000404065.3). Classification (NCBI taxonomy): domain Eukaryota; kingdom Viridiplantae; phylum Streptophyta; class Pinopsida; order Pinales; family Pinaceae; genus Pinus; species Pinus taeda. Next base: position 82,428 of record APFE030295301.1, on the reverse strand, counting down.
TGACAGCTGTCTTTCCCTTTCACTCACCTCTAACACTTGTCTCCACTGAACTGTCCATGCACTGAGTTAACTGATGTATTCCTCAATTGATTCATGAGTTAATAATTAGTGAATTAATTAATAATTAATTCACACAACTCATCATTAGTCTATTTTTTAGTTAGACTAACTACAACTATTTCAACTAAGTCAAACTGAACACAACTCCATCAACTCCTCATTCAACTCCACCAAACTCAATCACTTGAGTTCTAACTGAAGTCCTTCATGCAATAGCTCAAGTAACCCATAAGAAAAGCTATTTCTTCTGGTAGTTGCATGTTGCCACATCCGTAGCTCGAACTGAAGTGCTTCAAGAGGAATAAGATAATGTTTATAGCCCAAATATTATTAAGAGCTAATAATATTCGACTGTTCTAGTTTTTTACTGGCAGTCTAAAAATAGACTCCGCCCATATGTCTAAAAATAGAGGTCCATCTATTTTTACCAACATGACCAATCATCCATAAATAGCATCCTGCAACTCGTAGACCATGATCCATATGTCTAAAAATAAACATAGTCTAAAAATAGACTTTGCGCCAAAAATAGCCTACGGGCCCACTTAGTGAAGGTGACTTCTTTTCACTAAGCTCCATCATCTTGTTGCATTTTCAACAGTTGAGATACAACTAACTGAGCTTGTGACTGTGGTAAAGTTGTAACGATAGGTTTAGTAGGTATGGATGAGATAGATTGAATTGGTTGTGATGGATACACAAGCCTTGGTTGACCGGGAATTGTTGGCTGCCAATGACAAACAGTCATTCCATGCTGACCTAAAGATGACAACATACTGCCATATGGTTTCCCCCCAGAAAATAGAGGATGAGGAGATTGTGCATATTTTTCTCCATTTGGGGGTAGTCCAGTGTAAAGCAGATACATTGGATGGTAACTAGAGGAACCAACTTGATATTGACTTAATGGATCAAACTATTTAGTATACGTAAGTGAAGAACCAGGTAAAATTCATGTTGAGGACATGGGTGAAGAGAATGGAATAGAAGCAACACCTGAGTGGGTTCCAGATAAATATTGGTAACCTGGTGGGATGGATGAAACACCATACAAATGTGACTCATGTGTCGTGGTAAACATTGAAGAAGTAGTGATAGAGGATTCTGTCGTAGTTGTAACAGATGGTACAGTCTCGGATGTTTATTCTGCCATAGTCAAATTCCCTAATAAATGTCCTAACGAATCAACGGGAGTCTGAAAGTAATTAGGATCAAAAGGAGCAGTAAAATGAGGAGTATGAGGATAAATATAAAGCCTGGGTCCAAAGCAAGTTGGAGTTCTGGGTGTTTCTTCTTTAGTTTCCTCTTCAATTGAAATCAAACCAGGTGGAAGTATTTCACCATCAGGTCTGTAATAGATTTCTGGTATATGACTCTACGGTAAAGGGGAAGTATCAATAGTTACAGATGTCTGAGGATAAACCGATCGATCGTCTTCTGGTATGAGAACAACTTCTGATTGTTCAACTTCAAGATTTGAGTGTTCTGGTAAAAGAACAACAGGTTCAGGTTGGGCTTCTTGAACAACTTCTGGTTGAGTTGTGATAGGTTCATGATCAACTTCTAGTTGAATAGATTCAAGTTCAGAAGCAATTTCTTGTTGAACAACTTTGGTTACCGTTTCACTAAGTTCACTTTTAGTGTCCTCAGGTAATTGTAAAGGTTCCACTTCAGTAACAGATGTACCGGTAATTGCAGGAGTAACTAGAGTCACAACACTTACCGGTGTAGGTGACTCTGGTAATTCAGATGAAGAACCAGAAGTTTGTGATGATGAGACCACTTTTTCTGGCTAGGTGCAGCTTTATGGTGTAAAGGCCGTTTACTCCCTATTTTCCACAAGCGATGGGGTAAGGGTTGATGTTCCTCCATGATTGCTGATTGATTTTATTACAAAAATAAATAAACAAAAAGAGGGTAATCTAGGCAAAATAATTACCAAGCAACTGTGAACTCTAATATACTACCTCAGTAAACCAAGGACTTAACATACGTGTAGGCAATATCCCCGAATGTTGTGTTCGGTGTGTCACAGTGTACAAGGCGGCCAATTTGGTTACCTAAGGATGGATAGCAACCTAATGTAGTCCTCCCATATATGTTGGAAATAATACTAAGAGGGGGGGTGAATCAGTATTAGAAAATCAATAACTTTTTCATTTCCATACTCTGATTCATATACGCTACTTCAGTTAATGGAACTCGTGTGTACATGCAACTATATTTAATGAAACTAGCGTATATCCAACAAAATTATGATTTAGTTAATTCATCATATGTTGATCATTAATCAGTCCATTAGTACTTCATTTAACCATATAAATAGTAACCAAGTGCAGTAAAAACAGAACATACCATCACACATAAGAAACACACATGAACACCAAGGTTTAAGGTGGAAACCCAATGCGGGTCAAAAACCACCTGCTGCTGTCTTCTTTTAATATAACAAAAACCTGTTTACAATCTTGTACTAGTGTAGACTCATAATAGTATGTAGGCACCCACCTACAGAAGGCTACAATCTTCTCTTGTTTTCCAACTTCTACTAGAAGGGAGCTACAATCCCCTGGCTCTTGTACTAGCTGATATATTTACTAGTATGTAAGCGCCGGCCTACTGAAGGCTGCAACCTCCACTCGTTTTCTAGCTACTAGTGGAAGGGAGCTACAAGCCCCTCGCTCTTGTACTGGCCGATATGTTTACCAGTATGTAGGCACTGGCCTACAAAAGGCTACAACCTTCTCTCTTCTTCCAGGGACCACATTTCATAAATTTTCAGATTGGATACACCTGGAACAAAACACCACAATCTGAAGGCCACGTTTCATTCAATTTTCATACTGGACCCATCAACAACATTGAAGCTCAAAATCAATCATCACTGCAATACAAAAATTGCATTAACCAATCATCATTCTCTGAATCAACCACAATTGAATCACTCAATCTATCTGAACTTTCAGAACACAGTCAACAAAACACAGTCACCAGAACACAGAGCAGAACCCAGATCTCTGTAACAGCAATCAGAAGCAACTCATACTTCAACCATCAATTTCATAAGGTATACGCTACTTGGTTGTGTCGAAACAACATGTATACACCCTTTTACCAAAGGGAACCAACGTAAAGATCTGAAAATAATTACTTATACCTTCACTACAATTTTCTACTTTAGACATACCCAGATCATCATATATAAGGGATAAAACATGCGTCAGTATTCAGATCTGAACTATTCATGATTATACCATATAATGATAATGCATTTTAGTCTTCATGATCTCGGTCCATTAACCTTCATTCGCCACATAGGTGCATCCTTAGCAAATCATCACAAACCCATCCCTTGCATATTGGAACTTCCACTTCATCAAATATTCAATCCTTGCCCACCTAGCCTAATGATCTTCTCCTCCTTTTATAGTTTTAGGCCTTTCTCAATACCATGGACCAAAACCACTTAGGACCAATACCTTGGACCCAATACCTGGGGTCAATACCTCGGACTAGATACCTTGGACTAATACCAAGGATAAAAATACCATGGACCAAATACCTTGGACCAAAACTTAGTTTTCCAAGATATACATGCTTTTCCTTTTGTGAAAGTGCGTGTGTACGGTATACGCTCCTTTTGGTCTGGTAACCCACGTGTATACGCTCCTTTGTCAAGGTGAACCTGCATATACCTCACTTTATTCATTCTTTGTAGTTTGATCATTAATTCTTTGCTATTGACCTGCTGCACTATGATCTGTCATCCGAGTGAGTTGCCATCAAGGACAACACCTGTATCATAATGCCAACAATATATAGCCAAAAGTACGTGGAGGGCCAATCCATGTTAGCGTTGTCTAATGCGAAACCTCACAGTGAGAGCATTCCTTTATACTTTTCGTACTCTAACACCACCCTATATACCCGAAGGTACGTGGACGAGCTACAATATACTTACATACGTGGAATGAGGTATCCCACTCAGAATGTATCGCATACAATTAACAACAACTGCTATGTTTTATGACACCAGAACACGTCTCTAGCCTAGAACTTCTAAATGTTATTCATTAGGTGACAATGCTCCATTAGGTTAATTGAGATAACTTTTACGTTGAACTTGGTTAAGAATTTATCTTTTAGGTTCACTGCGTGATGTCTTTGAAATTCCTAGAATGCAACTATGATGAGAAACATTCTTTTCATTTGATTTTGAACAATGAAAACCTTAAATACAAGGGATAGAGCAATCAGAATGTTTAATCAAAGAGAAAAGATCACATCTAATGCAATTTCCATATATTATTCCTACAAGCACACAAAAACCTCTAGATGCATAATGAAAGTTTTTCTTTTCAATTCCCTTAATGTTTAGATGAACAAAAGGAAACTAAATTCACATACAATCAATCAATACTTTTCACAAGAATGAAGCTTTACGACAGTTCGTTTTTGAAAGAAATGAACACTTTACGACACTTCATTTTCAAAAAAGACTAATCAATTATAAGCTAACTTTGACAATGAATTGATAATGATAAAGAAATAATTTAAGAAACACTAAACAATCAAGGCCAAAGTAGGGCTAGGAGGAGAAATACAACTTGATTTCAGAACCACAAGAATCATTGATCTTTCAGCAAACAAAAACAGAAGCAAATTTGGAAAAATCAAACCAAAGGTGGGTTTTTTAGCCTAAGAGGAATCAACGCAGGCCAAAGTGGGAGACATCACACTACAATGCACTATCTCTAAGGCAAGGGCTGCTTTACAACACACCGTGTCAAGACCAACACTACTCTAGTGCCAGAGAGTCAAATCAAGAGACATTCAAGCACAATGTTTGACTAAAAACACTTCAAAAAGACTGAAACAAGATCAATAAAGTCAAGCAAAGTCTACTAGGGTGTAATATGATGAGGGTAAGCCACCAAGAATGACAGTCATTCTCTAGTATGGTCGCCAATTTGTTATATGGATTTTTCATCTATGGATAAACATATTTTCCCTAGGTGGGTGACTACATCTAGAACAACAAAAATAAAATAGTTTAACCTTTTCTTATAGAAGATAGATGAGATGGAGGAACTTACTTTTATTGTTTCGCTTCCTTGATCTCTTTTGAATCACTCCCATCACTCCCACTTGAACTAAATCCGCTCAAAAGGTACCTGTATCAATAGAAACAAAAACAAGAAACGATCAAATCATACATGATCTATCTACTATAAAACAATGGAATCAAAGGCATTGAAACACATAATCATCACATATATGAAAAATCATATCAAAAAAGGAAGAAGATATTTATTAATGTAGAAGGAATAGTATCACCCAATACAGTTCAATCCTGTGCCACTTCTCTAGCTTCAGTCCAACCCTCGCCACATCAAAAGCACACTACTCCAGCACCATAACATTGCTCAACATGAAATCAATTCTCAAACCAACTAAATTTCCTTACAAACTTAAAATTCTAGCCCCCTTGATCACTTATGATGAGTGCTAAATTTATAGGAAATGGAGGTGGTTTTTTCATAAATGAGGGTATTGAATGGCCTTCCAAAATTGGAGTTAGTTTCCATGGAGCAAGGGATGAGAGGATAGGAGGTTAATGGTTCCTTAGCCTATCTAATTTCGAGATCATAGGAGGAATTAAGAGATGGGATTCTTCTAGAATCATCTATAATGAATGAATATTCCCAAAACCCTATGCAATTTTTGGTCAATCTCGCCCAGCGTAGGTCAAAGAGGGTCTAAGTGCACTGTAGTGCAGGCCACATTAGGCTTGCCTACTCTGCAGTGCACTATCGCAAGGCTTTGGCTATGTTGGTGTCCCAAGGAGGCATTTCAGGAAGGCTTCAGCCAGGAAACTTTCACAGAAGGAAGCATTTAATGAGTTGACTTGTCTAGGGCATGTAACAACTGAATTAGGGTTTGATGAGCCCTAATTGTACTGATCTGAATGTCAGGAGTGATGTGCCTAAATATACCTATAACAAAGGTACAACAACAAAATCCATGAGTGTGAATAAGGAAAATGAATTCAAACACTCATAGAATCATCCGATCGAAGGCCAATGATGTGAACCTATCATTGAATGTGAAGAACCTGCCATTGAGGCATGCAAATTCCAAGGTACTAAAAGGGAATTCCTAGATCATCTTCTTGGATAATGAGCTGAAGTTGACATGAAGTGATCCATCGAAGGAGGGCCATAATGTTTCCCACATCATCAACATGAAACAAAGGAATTTGTGAATTTGGTGAGAGTGATTTAGGTTTGTAATAGAGAAGGTCAAATGGGGTATAAGAGGTTTGAAGTTGTAGACGAAACTTCTCTTGAACATATTGATGACACGACTCCGGAGTTTGGTAGAATTTGACTCAAAAATAGGATTAGAGTTCACGGTGACAATGTAATCAAATGAGAGGCAAACATATTTCCCAAAACCCAGTAAGACAAGTGATGAAGTGATGATAACCCAAAACTAGAACAATATAAATATAAGTGTCACGTTAAAGAGTGACATGCTGCCTTTATACAAAATACAGGATATATGTTTGCTTCCACTTTTCCCCACTATTTCTAGCGAGTACCTCTTTATTTTTAATCCCAAGCTTGAAGAGGATACCATATGATTGTCTTATAAGTTCATCCTTCAGATGAATCCATCCCTGTTAGTTTATTGAGCCCTAGGAAGGAGTTGCTCGATCTCGTCATAGTGACAAGCCCTACGTTGTTTAAGTTTTACAACTTCGATGGAGGGGTAACTCGACATATTTTTCATGTTTATAGAGTTTGCAAAAGAGACAAAAAGGAAACTCCAAAGGTCCCTTTTCATAGATAGTCTCTCGAATTCGAAAATGTAGAAAACAATATTCAAGAGAACCTCTTAGCCACATTTGACTAAAGTATTCCTTTCTCGTAGCTAGTCTATCTCAGTTCAGAAAAAGGGTTAAAATTATACTGAGTAGACACCATTTAATTTACTTTAATGAGTTCGAAATGACAAGTAATCAACAATATTTTCATATTTTTGGAGTCTGAAAAGAGCTGAAAGATGACTCCACCTAGAGGAACGAGTGGTATAAAAGGATAGCAACTGGTTCCAATTATGATGGAACTTCTCAAAACATGTAAAGGTCAAGAGGCTGGATAATAAGACCAGTCATCACAGATGTTCCTTAGGAAAAGGTAAAAAACCCAAGTGAAAGCGTATGATCGGCCAAAGAGATGTTAATGATGGAATGAAAAAGCCAAGGCTCATCTAGCAAAAACTGTTGGAAATAATACTAAGAGGGGGGGTGAATCAGTATTTATCAGATCAATAATTTAATTTTCAAAACTGATTTGTATACGCTACTTTAGTTTAGTGAACTAGCATGTATATGCAACTATACTTAATGAAACTAGCGTATATGCAAAGATATTTTGATTTACCTAAATTATCATGTAGTGAACTTCAATCAATATATCAGGAATTCATTAGACAATGCAGTAAAAGTATAATAAAGCATCACACAGAATCAACACACATAAACACCATGATATAAGGTGGAAATCTAATGTGGGTGAAAACCACCTACTGCAATCGTCTTTGTCTTCTTTTAATAATAAGAAAATCTTGTTTACAATTTTTGTACTGGTGCAATTTTATACCAGTATGTAGGCTTCTACCTACAGAAGGCTACAACCTTCTCTCATTCTCCAGCTTCTAATGGAAGGGAGCTCCAACCCCCTAGCTCTTGTACTAGCTGATATGTTTACTAGTACATAGGTGCTGGCCTATAGAAGACTACAACCTTCTCTTTTCTACCAGGGACCATGTTTCATAAATTTCTAGACTGGATCCATCAAAAACATCATTCAATCATCAAATATCTCTAAATCAACCAATCTCTTTCTGAACCAACCACAACTGAATCGATCAATCACTTTGACAACCCATCAATCAGATCATTCAGAATGTTGTCACCAGAATACAATAACCAGAATCCAGAACACTGCAACAGCAAACAGAAGCAAATAAAACATATTTTATAAGGTATACTCTACTTCCATGTGTCGAACCTGTGTACATACGCGCCTTCCTCAAAGCAAACCAGTGTACAGATCTGCAAATCAAATTTATGATGTATACGCTGCTTTGATATGCAGAACCAACATGTATACACTCCTTTTCTAAAATGAACCTGCGTATAGATCTGTAAATGATGATTTAAACATTACAACTATTCTATACTTCAGCCATACCTAGATCATCATATTTACAGACTACAACATGCGCCAGTTATTCAGATACATGATCAAACCACATAAATGTAATTCACTTCAAGCCTTAAGATCCTAATACATCATTAGATCTTATCCTTTATCAAGCGCTAAGGTTCATCCTTGGTTCAGATCAAGCACAACACCATAAGCCAATAACCTGCATATTATATCTCACACTTCATCGGATATTTGATACTTACACACCTTGGCCTAATGATCTTCTCCTCCTTTTATAGTTTTAGGCCTTTCTCAATACCATGGACCAAAACCATTTAGCACCAATATCTTGGACCCAATACCTGGGGTCAATACCTTAGACCAGATACCTTGGACCAATACCATGGATCAAAATACCATGGACCAAATACTTCGGACCAAAAATTTAGTTTTCCAAGGTATACGTGCTTTTCCTTTTGTGAAAGTGCATGTGTATGTATATGCGACTTGTATACAGTGAACCCGCATGTATACATAGCTTGGTCAATTGTGAACCTGCATATACCTCTCTTTCTTCATTCCGTGAAGTCTGATCTATAACTCTGTGTTGTTAACCTACTGTACTGTGATCTATCATCTGAGTGAGTTGCCATCAAGGACAACACCTATGTCATAATGCCAACAATCTCCCTCTTTGGACTTGATGGAAACACCAAGTCACTCTCCCCCTTTGTCATCAAGGGCAAAGGGTCATGCTCTGCCTGAGTACATGTTGAAATTCTCTGATATGATGAAGTGTGTTGATTGAGCTCCTAAGCCTGAGCGCAAGCAAGGTCTGTAAAAAGATGTTCTAAAAGAAGAACGTGACTCTATACATACGTCACAAATGACCTTCCTATCACCAGTGACTCATACATACATTCATCTCCCAACCAAGTGGGGATATACCAAATTTGACTCATCCACCCAACCAAGTGGGGATATATCAATTGTTTATACATGTCAAAAACAAGAAACGTTACATCATCCATCCCATGCATAGTGGGGTTACTAATTAGGTCTTTTTCATGACCGTTACATTAAAAGATATACATGACAAATATAACAGAGACCAAATATCTTAAACAAGACCATGATAGTCATCAACAACTATCATCAGCAACATCTGTCAATCAAAATCTAGACTAGCAACCATGTTCTCCCCTTGAACTTGTTCCACCTGAAACAAAATCTGTACCGAGATCTTCTAAGATAATGCCAACAATGCATTATTAGAAGCATATGCTCCCCCTGAACCTGTGTCAGATGTTCACTGTCAGATCTGATCATTTCATATTATTATCAAAAGAGTTATCAAGGCATCATCATCAATCAGATATACATCAGGTTATTAACAACTTATGAGAGCCAACATATTTCCACATGTCATCAACAGACTATAACCATCATCAAGCAGATAATTTACTGAACCATATCAGACCACTTTCTCCTGAGTCTGGCCCACTAATTTTCCTCAAACCAACATATATGTGACTGTAACTACAAAAACCAACGTATATACATGACTACGCTTCATGAAACTCGTGTATAACCACCTTTCTTTGAAGAAGATAGGATTTAACAGTAGGATGATGCAACAACTACTCCCAGATTTTGTTTGAGATATTCAAATGTCTCTCTGGGTAGTGGTTTAGTGAATATATCAGCAACCTCTTCTATGGAGGGAACATACTCCAATTTGACCTTTTGTTCAAGCTCTTGTTCATGTAGAAAATGATATTTGATGGGTATGTGCTTGGTCTTGGAGTGCATGACTAGATTCTTTGAAATACTGATGGCACTTGTGTTATCACATAGAATGGAGATGGGTGGAGTACATGTGATCTAAATGTCTTACAAGGTTTGAATCATCTAAAGTAGTTGTGTGCAGCAAGATGCAACAACCACATATTCTTCTTCAGCTGTGGATAATGCAATTGAACTTTGTTTCTTGCTGAACCAAGACACTAACCTGGAACCCATATAGAATGCACCACCACTAGTGCTTTTTCTATCATCAACACTTCCTACCCAATCTGCATCTGTATATGCATGAACTGTAAGATCTGTATCTCTAGGATACCAAAAACCAAAGTTCTGTGTTCCTTGAAGATATTTGAAAATCCTTCTGACTGTCTGAAGGTATTTTTCCCTAGGATTTGCTTGGAATCTTCCAACTATTACCACTGCATGTGTTACCACAAAATCAAGCACTGAAGGGCTGCTAATCAGGTAGACTCTGTGTAACTGTTTCAGACCAATCTTTTGACTAAGGATTACCCTCCCTAGCCTGAGAGGGCTCTCTCAAAAAATTTATTGATTTTGATTGTTGATAAGAGGGCTAACTCTTGTAAAGTAAATTTAATAAACATGTTGGCTGGACAGACATTACAAAGACTTCCATTGGGCTTATGGAGTTGATCATATTCATTAAGCTATAACACTGCTCATGCATAGAAGTCAGGGCATGTAATGTTTAAATACTCAAAACAACATCTCATAGAAACCTCAGTTTACAAATACACACAGGAAATCAGAGCAGCATAAGTGAATTCTGAGTGATTGTGTATTCATACAACTGTAAAAACATTAAACATAAAGCAAAACCACATATTTTGAGCATTTGAAACACTGTAAGAATCCTGAGAAGATAAGCAGCAAATTATATTACTAAACTGGGTTTTTACACAAGCCAAAGCAATACTCTGTTTCTCAAAATATCCAACCCTTTTTACATTGCTGCTCGAGCTATATATAGAGTTCTTCTTCTAACTAATGAGATTCCTCCTCCAGCATAAGGGGAATTCAAATTCCTCCTTATTTGACACCTATTGACACTTAAACTAACTATTTAATACAAAAGACAGCTAACTAGGAGTCCTAGAAACCTAAAACAATTAGGAGTGTAACTCCTCATTATGATCAAAAAAACCTTATCTAAACATTTAAGACATTATTTGACACCTAAAACTCCATGATGTCAAACTTGATGAAGCCCATAACCTTCCACCTGTCCCTTGATGACTCATCCATTTGTTGTTCCTAGAAACTAGGAAAATGTCCCTTGCTCTGTTCTGGCTGAAAAATAGGTCTTGGGACAGAGCTCATAACTTCTGATAAAAAATGTATTTGGACAAACTGAAGGAGGTTTCTGTGATACAATCCGTGCTGAACAAAAACCTCTCTTGTTTTCTTGAAACAACTTTCCTACCGCTCACAATATGTCTTTCAAAATCAGGTGTCAAACAGAGAAATAGGCTTGTGAAAAACTGCACCTACAGCAGTTTTGTAGTGCACGTTTAGTCATCCATTTCCCCCAGCTCATGATGTATTTGGAGAAAGTGGAAGAGGTTTTTGTACTTCAGTGGCTTAGGAATAAAAACCCCCTTCACGTTTCAGAGATGAGTTTTCCATTGCTTGGTGATCCTCTTGGAAGTCGACTGCTCTTTTTGTAACATAAAACTTTGGAGTTCAAAAATGTCTTTCCTTTCCTTGTTTTGCCTTTGCTAGACACTTATACTTCGTGAATTCTCCCTTTCAGACCCTCCTATTCAAATAAGATTTCCCTTTGTATCACAAAAATGTTCCATCAAATCACAATATGCAGCTACAGCAGTTTCGTAGCGCGCTACGAAACTGCTGTGTAATTTCAAAAACACAGTTTTATGCCAAACTTTGACTTCTTCGAGTTTTCTTTCCTTTGAAATGAATTTTCCATATACCATGAGGCTGTTCAAAAGTGAATAAAATGACACCATTCATCAAAGTATACTTCGAGAGGTAATTCATCAAAACTTTGGACTCGGCCTTACTTGCTTATGTGATATCTTTCAACTACAGATGTTCTTCATGTTGGCTTGGTTATTCTTCTTTGGACTGCTTCTCCTGTAGATGATTCACTTCTACCTTCTTTGACCTGAAATTTCCCTTTCGAAACTTGCAACCTGATAAGATGCTTCTGAGATTTGGCACTTGTTTAAGTAAAGGCAGCATAAATAATTGCTCATGTGAACACATGGCTATGAGACTGGTGATGAATGAGAATGTCCAGTGATGAATGATAATGCATATTTGACTCAAGACTCCTAAGACTCAAACTCTAAGGCAAACAAACATCAAACTTAGACTAGCACTGACTTTTACCATAAACTAATATAAGACATTTTGGTATTAGAATTCTTAAATGATAAGAGTGGCTCCACTTGGGATAGTGTGCTCCTGTAGTACACTAAGAACTCGTAGGTCCAGTGCTTTGTCCTTTTATAACAAACATGGATTTGCTTGACAAACATCCCCTTCAAGTTTCTTGGGCCTTCACCTCGGGCTTGAACTTGATGATCACTGTATGAAAAAGGAATCTACATCTACTAAAAAAAAAATGCTCAGTCAACCTTGAGCTTCTTTGCATATTCCTACCTACCTACCCTATCCATTTCAAACTTCTTTCATCTCAATCAATGTGAAATTTCCAATGTAGCCAGTCATTTGTCTTATCTGATATTTGAGTTTTTTGACTGCATTGGAGTTCAAAACCGTTATGATATTGTAATGACCACTGCCACTGAAATAGCTTCTGATTTTCATAGGAAAACTGAAACACTGGAGAGTAAAACTCTTCCATATATTTAGCTATAGGATCCCAGAATACATGATCAGCTTGATGATTCTTGTAGCTTTCTGGTTGTGCAAACTGATCTTCAATAACATTGTATTTTTCCTCAATCATGAAAGAGAAAGGAAACAACACCCTCTCCTTATGTGCTGACATAGAAACCTTCTGAAAAGAATGATCATAACCATGAAGTCTATATGATTGAATTTGACCTTCTAAACGTTCAATATCTTTCTCAATGTCTTTAGCAAATTCATCCAAAAATTTCATCTTATCTTCTGTCTTGCACTCAAATGATTTTAAAAATGAAGACAAGGACAAAGAAAAGTTTTCATCTATTCCTTCATTAATATGATCCTCATTCCATTGTTTAAAACTTTGAACTGAAGGAGAGTTTGCCACCACATCTGATCTATCCATCCATTCCTCCAAAAACATATACCAAAAGTCTTCAAATGACTTAATGGATTTGGCGAGAAAGCTTTCAATCCACTGTTTACATTTCCCTTGAAATGAATCATAGAACAACATAATGCAAACATCCTCATGTTTAACTCTAAGAAGCTCTGTAAAATCACAGAAATCTAATATATGCTTCACAGTTAAACTTAAATCTTCTCCGTTGAATTTTGGACCATTCCTTAGAAAATATGCATCCTTGGGAAAATGATTTGGGAAACCATGAATTCCTAAAAAATCTATGCATGCATACCATGAAATAAGAATGGTAGCATCTGGGTCCTTCATAACTCCAGTGGAATCACCATGAATCTATGAATTTCGAATTCTTCAACAATGGAGTCGCCAAGGTAGGTTTGCAGCCTCGAAAAATCTTCTGAGCTCCTGCTACCTTCAGAAGTTCAGCTCTTAAAATTTCGGGAATGAGTAATCTTCAGACTCCCTGCAGACGCACCAAAATGTTATCACAATACCCGTACTGATGGCTGCTAATCAGTAAGACCTTATGTAACTATTTCAGACCAGACTTTTAGCTAGGGATTAGCCTCCCTAACCTGAGAGGGCTCTCTCAAAACAAACTAATGATTTATCCTTAGACACAAAGAGGGCTAACTCTTGAAATGAAACTTAATAAACATACTGGTTGGACAGACAGCATAACATTTCTTCCATTGGGCTCATGGAGTCAAACATCTTTTCAATATACTATCAACTGCTCATTCATAAAAGCCAAGGCATGTAATGTTTAAACATTCAAGACATTTCTCAAATAACCATCAACTCGTAAGTACACACAGGAAGTCTGAGCACTAGGTGAATTCAGAGTGATTGTGTACTTAAAGAGCTGTAAAACATAAAGGACAAGAACCTCAACTTATAAGTATACACAGGAAGTTTGAGCACTGGGTGAATTCAGAGTGATTGCATACTTATAAAGCTGTAAAACTTACATTTGGTAAGACAAAACCACAAACATCTTGAGCATTTTAACAAAGTATGAATCTTGGGAAGAATAAAACAGTCTTTCTATTACTATAAAAGAAACTTTATACACAGGCCAATATAACTTTGTTTTTGCATAAATATCCAACCCCACTTACATCAGAGTTTCTCCTATATATAGGAAAACAAAACTCCAACTACTTGAGACTCCTCCTCCAGCATGAGGGGAGCTCGATGGCCTAGCATTAACTAACCCTATCTATTCTTAAACAAACTTATTAAATACATCAGGTATTGTGCAGTAAATACATAGAGTTCTAATCATATTGAAACTCTAATTCTATCTCCTCGTGTGCATGATGCCTTTCTTGAGCTTTGACACCTGTATCCTTTCTGTAGTGGCCGAGATATATTGGAGAGGCATTCACTGAACAAGCTGCTTTGGGTACTAGCTGTGTAGATGACTCATTAGTTGGTGAAGATGTGTGCCCTGTTTTCACGGTCCCTGCCTTCCATCAGTCTTCATTTCCAAAAGAACATGCTTCGAACTATTTAATACCTTTAATAACCACGCATAACACCATATGCCTTATGATCTGGATGCTTTGTAAACTGAACAGGTTTCCAACCCAAAATTCCGGTAACCCTACCAAAACCCTAATAATTCGGTCATAAAGTAGCTTTAGGAAGACTTTAGCAAAAAAACAAAATATTTCACCTTTTGCTCCAACACTTACACCTGTCACTCTTTGAATGCTTAGATATCCTTGTATGGTCTCTTTCCTGCCCTCGAGGCATTCCTTTCAAAATTTTCTGACCTCAGCATCAACTTCATTGTTTTCTTACAAAACTACAGCAGTTTCGTAGCACGCTACGAAACTGCTGTTCTTTTCAAAAATTACAGTCTTCAATAAATTTATCAAATACTTTGTGACTGCTACAGCTTCGTTTTTGGCTTCAAAATTCCTAATTTATCTTCCTTTTTTATGCTGTGCTTACATGCCTCAAAACCAATGAACTTAAGAAAATTAAAACAAAAACTTGGGGAAACATTTGACCTTAAACATTTGCAACTTTTATTTGGCAGCTAACTTGCCTAACTGAGCTTTTATTTTTGCAAGATCCTTTTCCATGGCTGCAATTTTTGATACAGTTTTCTCCAAATTAGCCATTTCTTCCTCAGCTACCTCCCATCGTTCCTTTGAAGATGAGGTCTTGTTTTCTTTGACAATGGGAACCTTTTTATCCATATCCTTCTTTTTAACTTCCTTTGCTTTTTCTGCTTAGGTATCTGCTTTTCCATTTCTTTGGCCTGTCCTCTGGTGTATGGTTTTCTTTTGATTTCCTCTGCCTTCTCTGCTTTAGGAAGTTGTCTAATTTCTTTTGTTGTAGTTACCTTCACAGCTACCTCATCCTTGTGAACTTGCTCAGCTGTTTTGATTTGCCCCTTGGTGACTGGCCTTTGTGGTTTGACCATAAATTCCTTACCAGACTCTTCAAACCTTAACCTTTTTGAGGCCTTTGATTTTTTGGTGCTATCAGGTGATGACTGGGTTAGGTCAATAGGTATTGGCTCAACCTGTACTGATTTGGCTTGCTCAAAATCAATTGCCTCAAGCAAATCATTTAGACTAGCCTTTGACATAGGGCTTTCTTCCACCGCTATTGATTTGCCTTTTTCTCTGCTTAGTTGACTTCTGGTTCTGATTCTTGACACTTGTTCAACTTCACTTGGCCCTGGTGCATCTTTCTGGTGCTTGATTTTGTCCTTTGATGACTTGGGTGTTTCCTTTGCTGATGATTTAGGTGTCTCCTTTATGACCACAGACTTCTCTGATTTCCTCGACTTGGTTTTGGGCTTCTTTTGGTCTTTCACCTCCTTTCTGAGCTCAGCCAAGGTAGGTTCTTCAATTCTTCCTTCTTTTTCCCTATCTAGCAATGGAGTGAGGCCTGTCTTGCTTTGAAAGCCGGCCATAAAAATGAAAGAATCCCAATCTCTACCA
>APFE030295301.1:544-59146 GCA_000404065.3 Pinus taeda | reverse complement strand
TCACCTAGGTGTTCTCTTTGCCAATTTCTGATTATTCCATCAAACTGTTTGCCTGCGTTTTTAAAACAACACCTACAACAGTTTCGCAGTTTCGTAGCGCGCTGCGAAGCTGCGAAACTGTTTTAAACAATTTCAATTTCCTCTGAGATTTTAACTGCTCTGCCACCTGATTGCAAAACTCCTTTTTACCTTGGATATGTATAGCAGGGTTTACATGCCTTCAAAATAATGAACTTAAGCAAAATTTTACAAAACTTAGAACAACACCTTTCTTGGAATCAGCAATTTCATTTAGCAGCTAATTTACTTAGCTGTGCCTTCAATTGTGCAACCTCCTTTCTCATGGCTTTGTTTTCAGCTCTTAAATGCATGTCTTTCTTTTTGATGACTTTGGCCTATTTGAGAGCTGGAACTGTCCATGTGTAAACATCATCCACTGAATCCACCTGGCCTACTAGGTTTTTACTTCCTTTCAACAAAGCTTTTCGATAAGTTGCATACCTGACTGCAACCTCTCTAGTGGCACTCTTCATCTTAGCAATTTCAATTTCAGTTGCCTCCAACTGGTCCTTTATGGCTATAATATTTCCTCCTTGGGAAATTCAACTCTCTTGATCTTACCTTTTTCCTTTGAAATATTTTTAGTGATAACAGCATGCATGATGTCTAGTCTGGTACCTGTTAGATAAAGCAAACTACCAATCATGGATCTGTAATTTGGTTGATGTACTCCTGCTGATTCATCATTTGAGCTAAGATTGCATCCTGTTACCATTGGGGTACATACTGGTTTAGAATCTTCCATGCCGTACTTTTTCAGAATCTGTTTGAGATATTTGGTTTGTGAGAGAAAAATACCATCTTTATTTTGTTGAACTTGTAGACCAAGAAAGTAGGTAAGCTCACCAAGCAAGGAGATTTCAAATTCTTGCCTCATTACTAAGGAAAAATTATAACTCATGGATTCTTCATTGCTACCAAAAATGATATCATCAACATACACAAAAATTATTAGCAATTTATCAGTGTCCATCTTTGTATATAAATTGCTATCTGTTGACCCCTTTGAAAAACCCTGTTGGTGGAGATATTTGTTAAGATGGTAATACCATGCCCTTGGAGCCTATTTTAGAACATAGAGAGCTTTTCTGAGTTTGCATACAAGTTTTGCATCATTTCCAATTATGAATCCTTCTAGTTGTTCAATATAGACTTCTTCTTCTAAGTCTCCATTAAGAAAGGCAGATTTTACATCCATTTGGTATACTTTGAATTTCTGAAAACTAGAAAGGGCAAGAGACATTCTTATGGCTTCAAGGCTAGCAATAGGTGCAAAAGTTTCTTCAAAATATATACCTTCTTGTTGAGCATATCCTTTACAAACAAGTCTGGCCTTGTTTCTAATAACTTCTCCATTTTCATTCAGCTTGTTTTTGAATATCCATTTAGTTCCTATGATATTCTTATCATGAGGTCTAGGAACTAATTCCCAAGTATTATTCTTTTCAATTTTCTCAAGTTCTTCATTCATGGCCTTGACCCAACATTCATCTTTGCATGCTTCATTTACATTTTGAGGTTTGGTGGAAGATAGTAATGCTAGATAGCTTGAGGCTTTGGCAATGGTTCTTCTTGTCTGCACACCTGCCCCTTTTCCCCCTAAAATTTGAGTTTCCGGATGATTTTTCTGAACATACCTGGACGGAGTCTTTTCTTCTATTATTATCTCTTCTTCTGGTGCTTCATTGGTTTCTTCTTCAGAACCAGTGTGATTTGATGTGGGAAAATGTTCCTCATCTTCTTCATTGTCATAACCTTTAGTTTTTATCTGTTTTGGATTTTAGCATCCTTCATCAACCACAACATCAATACTTTCAATAATTTTCCCAAGTCTTTTATTATAGCATTTATATCCTTTACTTTGGGAAGAGTATCCAAGAAAAATACCTTCATTTGCTCTGGGTTCAAACTTACCAAGTTTTTCATCAGTCCTTTCGATATAACATTTGCTTCCAAAAACTTTGAAGTATTTTAGAGTGGGAGTCTTACCATACCAAAGTTCATGTGGAGTTTGAGTGTTGTTTACCCGAACATTTTCTTGGTTGATAATAGAGACGTCGGCGAATGCAGCATCACCCCAGAAGGTTGTAGGAGTTCCAGATTCATCTAGCATAGCATGAGCCATTTGTTAAACAGTTCTATTCATCCTTTCTACCACTCCATTTTGTTGAGGAGTCCTTGTGGTGGAGAACTGCCTTTCTATTCCATGTTGTTCACAAAATTCAAAGAATTCATCCAAGGTAAATTCCCCTCCTCAATCAGATCTGAGGCATTTGATTTTGCGATCTGATTCATTTTCAACCAAAGCTTTGAAGGCTTTGAACTTTTCAAATGCTTCATCTTTATGCTTTAGAAGACCTATCCAACACATTCTGGAAAAATAATCAATGAATAATATAAAGTATTCTTCTCCATGAGGTGAATTTTTCCTTGATGGTCCACATAAATCAGTATGAACAAGTTCAAGAGGCTTACTAGTTGACCCTTCCTTTTCGATGAAGTGAGGTCTGGTTTTCTTACCGAATTGACATGATTTTCATATAGTATTTTTAGGAATGTCGATATCTGGAAGATCACGAACAACCTGGAATCTGCATGCTTTTCTTATTTGAGAAAAGCTTAGATGCCCCAATCTTCTGTGCCATAGCCATTTTTCATCATTTTTTCTTAGATAGCACTGTTGTTGTCCTCCCTTGAGTATGTATAGGTTGTTTGGAGTTCTTGTACCTTTGATCACAGTTTCTCCTATATCAAGCTCATGAACAACACATCCATTTGATCGAAACACCTTCATTTCCTTGATCACACATTTGACTCACACTCAACAGATTATGCTTTAAGCCATCAACATACATAACATTTCCAGTTTTAACTTTTTCTTTCAAGAAAATAGAGCCTTTACCTTTTATGACAGCAGGAGTGTCGTTTCCAAATGAGACACTCTTTTCCTTTTCTAAGGCATTATATGAGTGTAGTTTTTCTTTGTCACCTGTCATGTGTTTTCAGCATCCACTGTCGATGTACCACTAGTTTTCTTGTCCTTTTGCATACAAGGCTATACCACATATTTATGTTCACGGTTCTTTCTTTCTCCATATTTTGGGATTTAATGGAGTTTGTTCCTTTTGAGATATTTGAGTTGTTTGCTCATGGCCAAAGTTGTTATAGATTGAGCATTCTATTTCATTTTCAAGAAGAGAAAAGTTATTATAGGAACTTTTCTTGATCCCTGTCACATTCCTTTGATTTCATGCTTCTCTAGTCATGATGGTTTTGTAAGCAACACATTGAGCAGCTTTGTGTCCAAAATTATGACATGAGAAACATTGACCATTAAAGAAGTTCCTGCGATTATCGAATCTACTGACCTGATGATTGTAGTTTCTATTGATATTTGTATTTGAAGCAAATTGAGTACAATTTACCTGAGGTCGATTGTGGCTTTTGTTCATCCTTGAAGTAAATTGAGCCTGATTTACCTGGTGATCTACTTTATGCCTTTGCTGACGATTGTCAAACTATTCAATGCTCTTTACTGCATCAAGATAGCTTTTAGTGGAGGTTGACGGCTTCTGTGATTGAGATGCTTCTTTAGTATATCCAAGACCTGTCTTTATTAGAGGAGAATGCTGCACTTTGATAATTTCATTTAAGGTTTCTGATCCTTTAGCAAATCTAATATTGAGAGCTTTTATTTTCTCAAGATCCTTTCTTAGACCCACAATTTCACATTCTAGTTTTTCATTATGTTTTTCTCTTTCAGCAAGTTCGTATGTCAAGGTATCTATAAACATATTCTTTTCTTCTAAGAAAATTTTGAGTTTAGAGATTTATTCATAAAGGTCATCTTCATCTAAAGCATCCAAAAAGTCATCATCTTCATAAGCCATCAGAAGTCTATAGTCATTACTATTTTCATCTTCATCACTATTTGATAAACCATCGCTATCTTCATGAGTATAGTAGCTCTTTTTACTTACAATTTGTTTTCTATTCCATTTTGTAGATTCCTTCCCTTTATCATATTTATCTTTATGAGGACATTTGGTAGCATAATGACCAACTCTACCACAGGCAAAACATTTGAAAGGTAGTTTACCTCTAAATCTTCCGGAAGCCCGTTGAAGATTCTTGACAAAGTTTACTTCCTCTTCTTCTGAAATATGTCCTGATTCATTGAGTTATTCTTTTCCTTTTGTTGAAGCTTTAAATGTGGCTTCTCTCATATCTGATGGACCTCCTTTTCTCATCTCAAAGGCAGTTAAGATTCCGTGAAGCTGTGTCATAGTAATATTCTGTAGATCCTGCTTTTCTTCTATGGTAGATACTTTTGATTCAAATTTAGCAGATAAGGATCTTAAAACTTTTTCAACTAAAGTAACTTCCTTTATCTCTTCACCCAGATTCTTCATGCAATTAACAACCTCATCTATACATAAGAAGTAACTAGCTATACTTTCATCATTGTGCATCTTGAGAGTTTCATATTGAATTCTGAGAGCTTGCAGTTTAGCATGTTTTACCTGAGAGTCTCCTTCATAGCTTAGAACGATTTTGTCACATATTTATTTGGCTGATTTGAGCTGCATAACTTTGACAAAATCTAATTGTGACAGACTTCCCAATAATGTATTGACAGCCTTGGCATTGGTTTCATATTTCTTTTTACCTACCGTATCTGTAGGAATTGCTGATGGAAATGTATATCCTCCTTCCACGATTTCTCAAACATCTGTTCCAAGAGATTGAAGATAGGTTGTGGTTCTTACCTTCCAATAAATGAAGTTGCTCCCATCAAAGATTGGCGGTTTGATGGATCCGCCGCTTTCTTGATTACTCATGATGATGGATCTTCCTTCAAGCGATCAAGCTTCTTTAGAAGGACTTGCTCCGATACCAATTGTTGGAAATAATACTAAGAGGGGGGGTGAATCAGTATTTATTAGATCAATAATTTAATTTTCAAAACTGATTTGTATGTGCTACTTCAGCTTAGTGAACTAGCATGTATACACAACTATACTTAATGAAACCAACGTATATGCAAGATCTTTTGATTTACCCAAATTATCATGTAGTGAACTTTAATAAGAATATCAGGAATTCAGTAGACAATGCAGTAACAACATAATAAAGCATCACACAGAATCAACACACATAAACACCAAGATAAGGTGGAAACCCAAAGTGGGTGAAAACCACTTGCTGTAATCATCTCTGTCTTCTTTTAATAATAAGAAAATTCTATTTACAATTTTTGTATTGGTGCCGTCTTATACCAGTACGCAGGCTTCTACCTACAAAAGGCTACAACCTTCTCTCGTTCTCCAACTTCTACTAGAAGGGAGCTCCAACCCCCTAGCTCTTGTACTAGCTGATATGTTTACTAGTATGTAGGTGCCGGCCTACAAAAGGCTACAACCTTCTCTTTTCTACCAAGGACCACGTTTCATAAATTTTTGGACTGGATCCATCAACAACATCATTTAATCATCAAATATATATATGCATCAACCAATCTCCTTTTGAACCAACCACAACCGAATCGATCAATCACTTTGACAACCCATCAATCTGATCATTCAGAATGCTGTCACCAGAATACAATAACCAGAACCCAAGCCAGAACCCAGAACACTGCAATAGCAAACAGAAGTAACTAAAACATATTTTATAAGGTATACGCAACTTCCATGTGTCGAACCTGCATGCATACATGCTTTCCTCAAAGCAAACCAGTGTACAGATCTGCAAATCAAATTTATGATGTATACACTGCTTTGATATGCAGAACCAACATGTATACACTCCTTTTCTAAAGTGAACCTGCATAAAGATCTATAAATGATGATTTAAACATTACAACTATTCCATACTTCAGTCATACCTAGATCATCATATTTACAGACTACAACATGTGCCAGTTATTCAGATACATGATCAAACCACATAAAGATAATTCACTTCAAGCCTTAAGATCATAATACATCATTAGATCTTATCCTTCATCAAGTGCTAAGTTTCATCCTTGGTTCATATTGAGCACAACACCATAAGCCGATAACCTACATATTAGATCTCACACTTCATCAGATATTCGATACTTGCACACCTTGGCCTAATGATCTTCTCCTCATTTTATAGTTGTAGGCCTTTCTCAATACCATGGACCAAAACCATTTAGGACCAATATCTTGGACCCAATACCTGGGGTCAATACCTTTGACCAGATACCTTGGACCAATACCATGGATCAAAATACCATGGACCAAATACGTTGGACCAAAAATTTATTTTTCTAAGGTATACGCGCTTTTCCTTTTGTGAAAGTGCATGTGTACATATACACGACTTGTATACAATGAACCTGCATGTATACACGGCTTGGCCAATGATGAACCTGCGTATACCTCTCTTTCTTCATTCTGTGAAGTTTGATTTGTAACTCTGTGTTGTTAACCTGCTGTATTGTGATCTGTCATCTGAGTGAGTTGCCATCAAGGACAACACCTGTGTCATAATGCCAACAAAAACAAGCTAATAAAGATGGAAATCATGAGAGGTAAAGTGGGAATGGTTTCATTTTTACACAATCTTGGAACATGGGAAACTATGCTTGAGGATACTTGAAGATGGCTTCATTTTTTCACAAGCTTGAAAAATGAGAAAAAACTATGGTTGGATTTAGTTTCAATTTTACACAAGCTTGAAATGGAAACAAATTATGCTTGGTTTCAAGAAGAAACTATGCTTGATATTGATTTTAATTCCCCCATCATAATGACTCAATTCGAGGTACATGCCCCCCAAGCTTCATTTCATTCACCTAAGTAGACTACTATTTGCTAAGAGATGGATGAAATGAAGGTTCAAGGGAAAGACTCGACTGGGAATTTACGGCTCTAAACAAAGACTCAAATTGGAAGGGCATTTGTTTCATTTTTTAGCGAGCTTGACATAGGAAAAGAACCATGCTCATGACACCTTATTTCATTTTTTAACGAGCTTGATGCAAGTAAAGGAAATGTTCTCTAGGACACCTTATTTCATTTTTTAACGAGCTTGACACAAGTAAAGGAACTTTGATCTCACACCTGATTTCATTTTTTTAACGATCTTGACAAAAGTAAAGGAACTTTGCTCCGACACCTTGTTTCACTTTTTAACGAGCTTGACACAAGTAAATGAACTCTGCTCTGAAACCTTGTTTCATTTTTTAACGATCTTGATACAAGTAAAGGAACTCTGCTCTGACACCTTGCTTCATGGTCCATAAGAGGCCATGACTTCCAAGACATTCTCATTAGATGGGAGAATAACACTATGGAAGGGACACATGTCATGGGATCTAATGGAAAAATTAGGATCCAATTCCCCTAGTACATGATGCACTATATCACTGACTAGATCATCAATAGATGCGGGCATGGAACAAGTGGCCAAATAATTAACCTATATCAAGGGTGATACCACTTTCACATAAGGACCATTTATGGAATATGGTTTATTGGGAGCCAAATTAGGACCAACAAATGGAAGTTGATCAATGGCCACAATTCTTCCTTCATGCGGGAAACATATGACATGAAAGAGAGAAGATCTCCCATGACATAAACATAGTCACGACCGGGAAGAAAATTAAAATCCAAAGGGCCTTGGACAACCATCACATCGAGTAAACAATTTTTCCTCCCAAAGTAATAGGAAACTCCAGAAGGATCCCTAAGGGTTGACTGGTTCCTCTATTAAAAGCTAACATATTCTGGGTAATGGGCACAAGTTGCAGAGAACCTAAAGCTTTCCAAGTAGTTGAGGACATATTACTAACAGATGCACTTTCATCTACGACTGTTCCAGTATAGGTATATGATAAAATTGTACGGTGATCTGAAAAGGCGCATGAGAAGGAAAACGATATCCTGCTAGTCGACTCCAATCAAAGAAAGTGATTAAACTACTTGGAGGGGGTGCCATCGAGATGGGAGAATTTACCCCTTGCATTATAAGAATAGGAGGATCACCCCCCTATATCCTGGGAATATGAGGATCATCCCCTTCTATCATGGGAACAAGAGGATTTCCCACTAATTCTTTGGAATATGAAGAAACCAGAAGAATTTGAGTGGTATGAACTTCACTCTCTACAAGATGGATATGATCGAATGAAAGTAGAATCAGGTCAACCATTTTCTTGACCAATGGTTGGTTGAGAAAAAAACTCATGGGATTTAGCCTTAGAGAGAGCGGGATTGACGAGAGATGAGTTTTGATTAATCATGTTATCACAAAACCTGTACTGATGGTTGCTAATCAGTAAGACCTTATGTAACTGTTTCAGACTAGACTTTTAGCTAGGGATTACCCTCCCTAACTTGAGAGGGCTCTCTCAAAACAAACCACTGATTTATCTTTAGACACAAAGAGGGCTAACTCTTGAAATGAAAATTTAGTAAACATACTGGTTGGACAGACAACATAACATTTCTTCCATTGGGCTCATGGGGTCAAACATCTTTTCAATAAACTATCCACTGCTCATTCATAAAAGCCAAGGCATGTAATGTTTAAACGTTCAAGACATTTCTCAAATAACCATCAACTCGTAAGTACACACAGGAAGTCTGAGCACTAGGTGAATTCAGAGTGATTGTGTACTTAAAGAGCTGTAAAACATGAAGGACAAGAACCTCAACTTATAAGTATACACAAGAAGTCTGAGCACTAGGTGAATTCAGAGTGATTGCATACTTATAAAGCTGTAAAACTTACATTTGGTAAGACAAAACCACAAACATCTTGAGCATTTTAACAAAGTATGAATCTTGGGAAGAATAAACAGTCTTTCTATTACTGTAAAAAAGCTTTATACACAGGCCAATATAACTCTGTTTTTGCATAAATATCCAACCTTGATTACATAGAAAATTGAGCTATATATAGCAACACAACTTTAACTACTTGGAGCTTCCTCCTCCAGCATGAGGGGAGCTCGATGACTAACATTTACTAACCTTATCTATCTTAACAGACTCATTAAATCTACTAAGCATGAACTGTAACTACAAAAGAGTTCTAATCAAACTTAAACTCTAATTTATTCTCCTCGTATTCTGATTCCTTTCCAGGTTTTCAACAGCTGTCTCCTTTAGTTATGTCCGTGATTGCTGAGATAAGGATGTATGAAACCAAATTAGATTTGAATGTTGAACGTGCTGATAGTTCATGTATCATAATAATCATCCCCTGTTTTCACGGTCTTTGTTTCCCATCATTCTTCGAAAGTTTAGGCATGTGTTCCCAGTTGTTTAATGCTTCAAAATATGATGAGCATCACCATCTTTCCAGGTATGCTGGAAGCCTCGTTGATTGGACAAGTGTACAAGCCAACATCTTCGTATGCATCTTCAGCCAAACCCTAACCACAGGTAATAAAGTACCTTTATTAAAGTTCTAGCTTAAGACAAAATCTTTTACCTTTATAAAGGATGGAAACTTGTCAATATTTAAATGGCTCTGATAGCCTCATCTGGTTTCCTTGATGTTCATTAGCCCTTTTCTCCAAAATCTGCTGACCTCATCATTAGACTTGTTATTTTTTTCAAAAAACAGCATCTACAGCAGTTTCGTAGCGTGCTACGAAACTGCTGTTCTTTTCAAAAACACAGTCTTCAATAAATCTATCAATATTCTTTGTGACTGCAACAACTTCGCTTCTGGCTTCAAAACTCCTAATTTATCTTGATTTTATATGCCGTGCTTACATGCCTCAAAAACCAATGAACTTAAGAAAAATAAAGCAAAATCTTGGGGTAGCACCTGACTTTTAAAATTTGCAATTTTATTTGGCAGCTAACTTATTTAGCTGAGCTTTTAGTTTTGCAACCTCCTTTTCCATGGCTGCAATTTCTGCTACGGCTTTCTCCATATTAGCCATTTCTTTCTCGGTTGCCTCCCATTGTTCTTTTGAAGATGTAGTCTTGGTTTCTTTGGAAATGGGGACCTTTTTATTCAAATCTTTCTTCTTGATTTCTTTTACTTTTTCTGTTCTGGGTAGCTGCTTCTCCATTTCTCTTGCTTGTCTTCTTGTGTATGGTTTTCTTTTCATTTCCTCTGCCTCCTCTGCTTTAGGCATTTGTTCAATTACTTTTGTTGCAGGTACCTTCACAGCTACCTCTTCCCTGTGCAATTGCTCAGCTACTTTAATTTGCCTCCTGGTGACTGGCCTTCTTGGTTTGAATATAAATTCATTACCAGGTTCCTCAAACCTTAACCTTTTTGAGGCCTTTGATTTTTTGGTGCTATCGGGTGATGACTGAGTTAGGTCAATAGGCATTGACTCAACCTGCACTGATTTAGCTTGCTCAAAATCAATTGCCTCAAGCAAATCATTTAGGCTCGCTTTTGATATGGGACTTTCTTCCACAGCTATTGATTTGCCTTTTTCTTTACTTAACTGACTTCTGGTTCTGACTCTTGACACCTGTTCAACTCCACTTGACCCTGGTGCATTTTTCTTATGCTTGATTTTCTCTTTTGGTGATGATTGCAGTGTCTCTTTAATAACTGATGGCTTTATTAATTCCTTCAACTGAATCTTGGTTTTCTTCTTGCCTTTTATTTCCCTTTTTAATTCAGCAAGAGTAGGTTCTTCAGTCAACCTTTCTCTTTCTCTAACAGGCAGTGGGGTGAGGCCTATCTTACTTTGAAAACCAGCTATAAAAATAAATGAATCCCAATCCCAACCAATTCTTTGCAATTTATCCAGCACTAACAGTTTTACTAGACCATGGTGAAACATTGATGTCTCACATTCATCTTTCCTCAATTGAATCTTGTCACACATCTTACTAAGAATTCTGAACAAGTAGAATGGGAGATCTATAAATGCCTTTCCTGTAAAGTGCAGCAGCAGTTTGAAATGATAGGAGTAGACCTTGTTATACCTCCCCTCACAGGTTAAATATTTCTGGATGCATGTTAGGAGGAGTGCATAGTGTTATTTAACATAGTTCCTTGGCACAGCCTTTGTGAGATCTTCATTAACATAAGGTTCCTTCAGGAACTCCTTGCAGGGGTTCATATCAAATTTGAAATTTTTGAACCACTCCTGCCCTCCTCTCGGGATTTCAGTCACCCTAGCAATCACCTCTGAAGATACAGGGAATTCTAGCATAGCTACTTTAGAACTCAAACCAGTAAAATTTAAGGCAAAGGCTTTGGTTACCTCAGCATGCCCCCCTTGTAGCTTTTCACAAAACGACCAGCAACCAGTGTCCTGAAAGGCTTGTCTCACACCTTCATCTCTCAATGCGAGATCCAATCCCACAGGTTCAGTTCTCTGACACCTTCCAGACCGATGCCCCTTCTTCTCCATCTTGCTTTGAACTCCTTTGCGTAGAGAAACACTAACAGCTTCAATTTTCAGATGCAAACTCAAACTTTGAACGCCGGCTCGCTTGCAATTAGGTTCCTTATAGAGAATGAACTCGGGCTCCTCTGCTCTCAACAGTATTATCATGCAAACGGACCAATTCATAAAACATTAACAAACATCATACCACTAACAACATTACAGACCATTTGAATGATTTAGTGTGCGCGGTTATGAACCTATTTGGGGAATGATGGCTTATGCTTGCTTGAAAAGGACGCCATTCTGACAATTTGGACGGACGGACATACTGACTTATCCCTCAGACATGACCTTCTAAGAATCAGTGCTGTTTAAATCCCCGAATCCGCGATTTCGTAGCGCAGACAGATATGAGTTGACAACATGCGCTACGAAATGGCTGGTTGATGACATGTGGTGACAGGACTAAGACATCATTGCGCTGGAAAATCAGCCAATAAAAATTGCGCTGCAAAAACGCGAAAAGACCTAGTGACGTATACAAGACAAGATATATCTCATATAATCATGATGGAGGATAGCTAACGGTTTTTGAAAATGATTCATATGAGTACCTTTATAAAACTCAATCCCTAAGTAACACACATAGGGCAATAACCATTAGACACCTACTTTTGGACAACAAAGAACAAAAATTTATGGACAACTTTATGTACATAACACTGCAGTTCTAGGTGATAACATGTATCATCAAAGGTTCATTTATGTAATGTAAAGGAGGTTGCCCCCTCGAAGAGGCTGAATTCTAAGGCATTGATCTATCTTTTCTATCTTTTCTTGAGCTAGTTTCATAACAGAAAACAAGTGTGTTAATTTGTGCATGTGTTTTTATCTTTGTGTTTTTTATTCTGCTACTTATGAATTGCAAAGAAAATTTGTATCTTGGTGAAAATAAACTAGTTTTAGTTTTCATTTATTCATCTAAGTGGTTGCAGAGTTTCATGGAAATTTAACACCCTTCTTTTTCCCTTTTCTAGCTACCCTTTATTGAGCCATGATCGGTGTGATATGAAGAAAAATATACTATTGTAAGCAGAAACATATTATTGTAGCAAAAATAAAAAAAATAAAAGTTGGAAGGAAAATCCACTTACCTGCACTTCGAATACCCTCTAAAACTTGTTTCTTTCCCTTGCTTGCAATCTGAATGTTCTCACAACTCCAAAACATCAAATAAATGGGTGAAAAATTAGCCTTAAAGAAAGTTATAAACTATATGGAGGGCTCATTTCAGCAGAGAAATGTCACAAAATTGGAACACGAAATTGGCACGTCCCCGACACAAGTTTGACTAGTGTCTTGCACCTAGGACACAAGTCAAATTTGTGTCGGGTGTGCATCATAGTGGTGTCCTGTTACTTAGCTTTTCAATGTTAATATTACTTGATGGTTTTCATGTTAAGGGTATCACTTTGGTTTTTTGGTTCAGTTATATATGGTTTCGTGCTTGGAGACCATTTTGTATCAAGTTCCACCAGGGTATTATCTCTTGTATAATATTGGCAGTAGGCTAACAAGATAAGAAAAAGATAAAACAATCTTATTAATGTCCATTCAATGACAATAAATTTTGTCCATGGGAAACAACTCTTATATGGCTTCCTAGAAGCTACCACTAGGCATTTAAAGAAAACGCATGAGTTTGTAGTTCATAATGTGCAGCTAAATGATTTTATATTCACACAAGTAGCTTCTTATTGATATAAATCAAATGAATTCATGGAACCGTTGTTTCCTGGTTTCCTTGGAAATTTTCTAAGTTGGAGGGGCTTGATCACTCCTTTTTAGGAAAACTAGTGTGACAATGGGCTTTGTTTCCTTTGGCAATCCCTAAAGATGACTTCAAGGTAGAGTAACAACAATTTTAGGGTAAAATTTATTTTTGTCTTGTTGTTTCCCAAAATAGTGGTCTCATCAAGGTCTTTATGAGATGTGAAGGTCGTACCACACATGACAAGTGCCCATTGTCACCTTGACACGAATCCCCACTCTTTAAACCCAATTCGGATGAAAATCCTACGGGATGACTACCTACACAAGATGCTTCACCAAAGAGACTATAGAATTAGTGCCTAATGATGGAGTCCAAGGTGAAGATAGGAGTTATTTTTTGTTTATTGCTAACCTGGGAATGATAAACAACACATAAATAATGCAAATCAAATAAAATGTCACTCAAACTCAAAATATATGCCTATTATAAACACAAGTAAGTGAACAAATACTACCCTTACCTAATGTGAGATGTTCTTTTGAATTGTACCTTTGGTAAGTGGTTGTGATTTGTAAAATACCTTGCTATATTATGTGGGCACTAAACTTAGTGCACACACACACACACTAGATTTGGTAACAATATCAAATTATCTTCACTCAACTAATTAATTGAAACACATTGATGTGCCTAACCAAAAACAAATTTTTGCACAATAGAACTTATAAAATCAATAATTAGATCATGCACAGTAAACACAAAATTTCGTCCCCATAACGCAATTCTTATTAGTCCTTTAACAAGAATCTAGGGCTCTCACACAAGGGTAAATGGCCCTTGAGGAAATTACATATATAACAATTACCCTAGATCTGATCTAGCGGATCAAGCCCTATAACCATCCTCGACCTGGATGATCTGGATATCTTTTGCTACTTAATGATCTTTCCTTGAACTCAACACAATTAAGTATCTCAATCATAGCAAACCTTCATTATTACTCATGTATATCTCTTTCTTACTTGAGAGAATCTCTCTCTCAATGCCTCATGCTCTTAAACTTCTTTATGCATTGCTTGGCCCTATTGGCCCTCCTCAGCCTTCACAGATCTCTTACCAAGCCACAAGAATGAATCACTGACCTTTGTACTTATACTTTTTCAAAGGGTGCAATACCATGGGCCTATGGGTGAAAATTCCCATGACTTAGCCCTCTTGTCCCACACGTGAAAATTCCCATGACCTAGCCCTCTTGTCCCACACGTGAAAATACTCCCAATGTTACCCAAAACATCAACACTCCCTCTTAGCCGGGGACATATTCTCACAACACCAGCTGGAAGTGGCTCTACCTTCGAAACGTAGAACCCTTGATATGCTACCACAACTAATCCATATTACATAAAAGAAATTCTCATCGTATGATAGGGATCATTCTTAAAAGACATCCTACTCCTAAAAGCCTCCCGCTACTGAGCATATTGCATGGTCATCTTATATCATGACTACCTGATACTGAAGGTTTTCTTCCTTTTAGTTGTTGACTCCCTCAAAGTATGTTGACTCCCTCCCTCCTCAGTATGCTCACTCCCTCTGAAGCCTAACTCCCTCTAGCTCCAAATCGCAAGCCTTATTGGCCCTAAAGGTCTTTGCTTGACCTTCACTCCAAGTTTCTCACTTAAATCTCCAATGGCTATCTCATCCCTCTAACCATCTTGGTCTTGCCTTATTTAGCCAACTCTCTTGGCATGGGTCTTCAAAACATTGTTGCTACTTGCAACAGTTCCTATAGCTCTCTCTTGTCATTAATGCAAATCTCAGAGACCATGCTCTGATACCATGTTAGATTTGTGTGGGCACTAGAATCAGTGAACACGCATGCACACGCAATCTAGAAACATTCTCAAATTAACTCTACTCAGCCAATTAACTAAAACACACCGATGTGCCTAACCAAAAACAATTTTTCGCATAAAAAAACTTGTAACACCGACAATTAGATCGTGTAGAGTAAACACAAAATTTTAGCCCCAAAACACAATTAGTACTTTAACAAGAATATAGGGCTCTCGTACAAGGAAAATTGAACCTCGAGGAAATTACATATACAACAATTACACTAGATCTGATCTAGCAGATCAAGCACTGGATTTGTCCTCAATTTTGTTGATCTAGATCTCCTTTGTTGCTTTGTGCTCTTTCCTCGGACTCGACAAAACTGAGTATCTCACCCAAAACAAACCTACAATATTATTCATGTAGATATCTTGTTTACTTGAGAGAATCTCTCTATTAGAATTCCATGCAACCCAGGTTTAGTCTATGTTTTGGCAGTTTCAGAAAACATAAAACATAAACATACCGAAATTCCTAACTTTAAAAGTTTTACACAACGAAATACACACCAACAATTAGATCATGCATAATATACATAATTTAATGCCCAAATTTTTTTATTATTATTTCTTTAACAAGAAATATATCAGCTCTCGTACCAGAGAAAGTGTCCCTTTACAATCCCTATACAACACCAAAAACATAAGAAAAATCACACTTGTGTTTTCTTGGACTGAGGCTAAGTTCTTTCAGCGCTCAACTACCTTACAAAATTATTCCTCTTTAGTTTTTTCCTTCCTCGAATGGCCATCATAGGTCAACGATACCTCCTGTACCTTTTTGCGATCAACCTAAGGCATTCCTATCCCTCTCAAATCCTTGATCCACCTAGAATCCGCCCTACAGGTATGCGTCCCTTCTTATCCAATCTTACACTTTATACAACTACCTTCCAAAAAGCCCCAAATCCCTTACATAAACCCTTGACCTACCCTTTTTTGGCTATGGATAACACTCAACAAGCCTGTGACCTTCTCTTCTACCACGACCTAATGTCCCAGCCTCTAAACAACAACCCTCTATCCTTCCTTCTTATTGTGGGATGTTCATACCAGAGGTGAGGCCCTAAACTAGGGTACAAATTCCTTCCTCTTGACCTACATACTACCCAAAAACACCAGTCGACCCCTCCATAGGCTCGATTCCTACATGGTTTCCTTATCAGTCAACCTACCTTCCTTATGGCACAATGTCTTCTTCCCTTGACTGTGATTTTGTCCCTCAAAGTAGTGGATAGCTTCCTCTACCTTCAATGGCTTTTCCTTCATCCTTTGGATGGTATATTCTCATAGGTTTGACCCTTCTTAGGGCATAGACTTCCCTTAATACCCTAGACTTCTCCTTTCCTCCTTGTGGCCTTTCCTTCCTTGCCTTTAGAACAACCTGATGGCCTTATTCGAGATTTGTCCTAACATATTTTCCCCATGAACCAATTTATTCACATCTTTCAAGAGTACCCTGCTACTCCTTTGTAGGTTTGTGGTTTCTTTAGAAAATCATAATTCCAATCAAGAATAAATATCCATTATTCTCCTATCCATGATTAATCTCAAGCCTCTTTATGGGCTTGTAATTTATTCTTTTCAAAGAGTGAAATACCATGGATCATTGGAATACCAATGGTCTTAGCCCATACACTTATAAAATCACTTCTATGGATGTTTTCCTCTCACATAATCAACACTAAGGGCATGTGAGAGTACCTCCTAATGTTACCAAATTTCAACACTCCCCCTTAGTAAGGGAGGTAGTTCCATTCCCTAGAAGTCTCTATGTTTCCCATACTAGAACACATTCATCATAAGTTTCTTCTTTCATCACCAAAGCAAATCTTGTTGCAAGACTTGGACCCTTCTTCAAAGAAATCTTGCTCCTCGAAGCTTCATGCTCCTAAGGGTCTTGAAGGCACACTCTTCTGGGGTTTTTGACTCTCCCTCTAAATTCACAAACTCCATACGAAACTTGACTTCCTTTGAGTCTCTAGAACCTTCTTCTTTCCTTGGTAAATAAGCTTTCACTTTAGCTTATACAAACCACTCTCTTACGTAGTTGTCAATTTCCAACAACTCTTCAAGATTGTTGGCACTTGCAAACATTCACTTCAACTTCCTCTTAGAGTTGTCACCTGTGCAATCATTGATCCAACTACTCTTCGAACCAAATCTAATACCATGTTAAAATTCATGCATCCCAGGTTTAGTCTATGTTTTGGTAGTTTCACAAAACAAAAAGCATAAACAAACTGAAATGCCTAACTTTAAAACTTTTACATAACGAAATACACAACATTAATCAAATCATGCACAATATACAAAATTTAATGGCCAAAAGTTATTTCTTATTATTCCTTTAGCAAGAAATAGAAGAGCTTATGTACCATGGAAATTGGTCATTTACATTCCTTGTAAAATACCAAAAACATAAGAACAAACACACCTTTGTTTTCTTAAATTGAGGCTGAGTTCTTTCAGCCCTCAACCGCCATACAAAATGTTTCCCTTTTAGTTATTATCCTTATTTGAATGGCCAACATAGGAGGTTTTTGGGCATGGAATCCCCCCAGGGCATGTTTTCGGGCTCAAAGCCCAAGTTTTGACCGAATGGTGTTGTAAAGCTCTGCGAATTGTAGGCATGGAAGTATGTTAGAGTCACAGGGTTGTTTGCCCTAGTCTTGTAATGTAATGTCAACCTACCCATGGTTCGCGAACCATGGGATTGTATAAATAGAGCAAGGCTCTAAGTGTAAAAGAAAGCAGGCGAAGTAGAGAGAAAGAGAAAGAGTCTGAGTGACTAAGTGTGTCTTTGGGTCGTAGAGTAGAAGAAGGCTCTGCAGCTGAGTGCGTAGAGGCCTAGTAGTCTGCAGTTGAGTGTGCGGACCCCTGCAGCTGAGTGTGCAGGGTGGAGTCAAGTCTGTAATTGAAGAAGGGAATAATAAAGAGAAGTTTGATATCAATTTGTGTATTTGTTCTTAGATTAATGCATGTTTGATATAAATTGCAAATATACTTTTTATTCACTGCACGCACTTGTATAAATGATTTATGTTGTTAAGTATAACTTAAAGCACGCAAGTAGGCTAAAATAATCAACTAACATTGGAATACTAGTAAAGACTTGGGTAATACTAGCATTCGGCCCCCGAGTAGAGTTGCACGAAGGCAGCATCTCAGGTTGTGAGGTACGGGAAAGTGTGTGTATTAACGTGCGCATAGGGTCAAACCGTGAAACACTTGAACTCAGCAGACATCTCCAGGGTGCAGAAACTTGGTTCTAGCACCCTCCCATACTACTTCAGGTGAGACCTCAATCTGCGCTCTGCAGACTGTTGCCGAAAGGGCTAGTAGTACCGGGATTTTTTTGGCTAACTTAACTCTGAACCTGGGTAAGGGCCCAATAAGCCAACAAAGGTACCTTTATGCTGTCAACCTAGGGCTTTCTTATGCCCTCTTAAACCCTCAGTCCACCTGTAATCTTCCCTACAGGTTTGCAGTCCTTCTTATCCAACCTTACACTTGCTATGACTACCTTCCAACAATCCCTAAATCCCTTACAGAGGCCCTTAGCCTACCCTTTTCTGGTTGTGGACAACATTCAATAGGCATGCAACCTTCCCTTCTATAGCAGCATGATGTCCCAACCTCCAAAACAACAACCTCTGACCCTTCCTTGTTGTGGCTTATTCTTGCCAGAGATCAAGCCCTAAACTAGGGCACATATTCCTTCCTCTTGACCTGCAAAATACCCAAAAACACTAGTTGACCCCTCCATAGGCTCAACTATTACAAGGTTTCATTATTAGTCAAATGACCCTCCTTAGGACACAATTCCTTCTTCCCTTGATTGTGGTTTTGTCACTCAAACCAGTGGCTAGCTTTATCTACCTTCAATGGCTTATCCTTCAGCCTTTAGGTGGTAGATTCCCACAGGTCAGACCCCTCCTAGGGTATTGATTGTTTTTAGTGCCCTCGGTTGCTCCTTTCCTCCTTGCGGCATTTCTTTCTTTTCCTTTAGAACAACCTAATGACCTTGTATGAATTTCATTTAATGCACTCAATTACTCCTTTCCTCCATGCGACCTTTATTTCTTTGCCTTTAGAATATCTTAATGACTTCCTTTAAGATCTATCCTAACATATTTTCTCCATGAACCAATTTACTCATATCCTTTCGGAGTACCTTGTTGCTCCTTTTTATGTTTGTGGTTTCATCAACAAATCAAAACTCTAATCAAGAAACATCCATTATTCTCCTCTCCATGATTGATCTCAAGGTTCTCCATTGGCTTCTAATTTATTCTTTTCAAAGGGTGCAATTCCATGGGTCTATACCATGGGTCATCAAAATAACATGGTTCTTAGCCCATACATTCATAAAATCACTTCTATGAGTGTTTTCCTCTCACATACCCAACTCCAAGGGTACATGAGATTAACTCCCGATGCCACCAAATTTCAACACTCTCTCTCAATATCTTGTGCTCCCACACGTGTCTATGCCTGGCTCGGCCCTCTTGGCCCTGCTCAACCCTATTGTCCCTCCTCGTCCCTCTCAGTTCTCTTGCCAAGCCACAAGAATGAATCACTCACCCTTGTACTTATATTTTTCCAAAGGGTATAATATCATGTGTTTATACCATGGGTTATCAAAATACCAAGGGTTTATGGGTGCAAAGACCCATCACTTATCCTTCTCACCCCCACGCGAGAAAACTCCTAATGTTGCTCAAAACATCAATAATTGTCCTATAACTTTGGGTTTGAAAAAATGTAGAAAACAACAAAATAAAAAATTCACTTTGGGAGACACCCACAAGTTGTAAAAACTCTTGATTAAGGGTGCAGTCCCTAGGGGTCGAGGAAGCTAAGGTAGAAAACTATGACAATATTTAACACTCAAAACTTCAAATCTCAACTAAGTTGGAGTTTCTAGCTAGTTGGAAACTATTTGAAAAAATATGGGGTTAAATTGCAGAAAATTATTCTAACAAGTATTTATAACTTATGATGGCTGGAATATGTTCAAAATAACCCTAAAATCATAATAATATGGTATAGAAACAATTATGGAGTAAATAAAAGGGTATATGCGATTGATATGTACTTGGGAATGCCCCTTATGTGTAGTATTTTGTTGGATCTATAGTATAATCCACAATAAACATCTACAAATCTGCGAAATGTTAGAAATATCTTCGTAAAATATATGTGTTAAGTGCATAAATATAGAAAGTAAACATTCCTTGGATAAAATATAATATTTAAGGCGCAAACCCCCAAGAATCAACTAGCCAACTTAAAATAAAATTGAAGCACAAGCTAGTATTAAAATTTTTGGTATTTTATTTTTTATAAAACGGGAAAATGAAAAGAATTGGTTTTTAAATATATTGGTTGTTGCGATGAGGCTTACCTTTGCCCAATGATTTACCTTTTTTGAGTTTCATATTGCGATCACAACCCCTTCTAAATCACCTTCGTGGTTTAGACTAGAAAATGATGTTGTAGTTGAAAAGAATATCACATCCCCTCTAGTATATAAGATATTTGTACCAGTCCCAAAATCCAACCAGAAGAGATTTCCTTTGAAATGTCCCTAGCCACTAGACCAACTATGACATTACATAACATCTTCTCTTTGTTGAAGGAACCCCCGACAAGGTTTTGTCCAACAAAATGGATTTGAAAACACCAAATCACCAACAAAGAAAAAAATGAGGATCAACATCTTGATATTCCTTTCCATGTGATTTGTTTCCCCTCATTGGATCAACCTAATAAGCTTTGTGTAACCTAGTATACGTGTGTCTATCTTGTGAAGCATGATGTCGACCATAGCTAAAAAGCAGAAAAAATATATAATTCAATCCCCATTTTCACTCAAAAATGATAATTTGATTGTGGCATTATGATCTCATAGTTCAACAACCA
The DNA here is from genome assembly GCA_000404065.3 of Pinus taeda. Taxonomy (NCBI): domain Eukaryota; kingdom Viridiplantae; phylum Streptophyta; class Pinopsida; order Pinales; family Pinaceae; genus Pinus; species Pinus taeda. The sequence continues at coordinate 38,136 of APFE030295301.1, read as the reverse complement.
AAATGGGAGGAGTGACTAGCCTTATAAAGTTCCTATTGTAATGACTAGTTGAAAAATCCTCTCCCAAAGAAATAATTACTTTAATTGCCATCCACTTTTCGGAGACTACGTCACTTCATGAGAAAATATTTTTTTACGTTTTGAAACTTGCCCATAGTAGGGGTCGACTTGCTTAGTTGACTATTGGTTTACTTGGGAGTGCAATGTCCCACTTGATTTGACCCATTATTCCCAACGTCTACCCTAGGTAAATCCAATTACTTGAATGCCATTGCACGTGTGGTAAGGAATTCCCATGGTTCCCTATGGATGTGCTAGGATTTGGCCCAAATTTCTCTAATGACTTGATAGGAGGGTCATAACTTTATTGGGATGCATTAGGCCCACTTTAAGACCCTGCGACTACCTAATGTAAACTTTTAATTTGCAATATGTGGGTGGACAACACACTTTATGGGATATTTGATGAGGGTTTGATTCACCTTTATTGGATTCGATTTGACTTATAATATTATTTGGGGGTGGTAAAAAGAGGCTCAACGTTCACTTTTTGGATGGGCAATATTCACCTTTAACCCCAATGCCTTCCATATCTGCTATGAACATTGTAAAAGAAACCCCATATGTTGAATTGAAGGTAATCATTTTGCCTTTGTAAAAGAAACCCCATATGTTGAATTTGTTGAAGATGAATTTGAATTCTGAAATGCCATACGGTATGGCCAATGACGTTTAGAGGTCATTTTGGCTTAAAACTATAGTGTTTCAATGAGTTAAGTGGTTTTTTTAAGCACACTAAAGCAACCAAGAACAACATGGGTCCCTTCTATTTCCCAAAAATGTTTAATTAAACCCTTTTTTAAAGTTTATTTCACTCATAATATAATTTCATTTTAAAAATTACACTTAAAGCTTTCTCTTGTTGAACCTCTCTCTTGTTGCTCTCTCTTTTAGTAGTGATTCAAGCAAATTTAGAAGTACTAGTAGGATTGCCTTTTTTGTTGGACAAACATTTTGCTATATTTTTGTTAATGAGGATGAGGATTGCTATAATTATTAATATGTAGTCAATGTTTGTTGTTGGTTCATGTTTTATTTCAGTTTTAGCACATATAGCCTCATGTATAAAGGTTGGTTTGGAACCTTCAATGTATAATCTTATCTATAAATGCTAATTCTAGATTTTTGCCTCATATAATCATCTATGAAAATTTATATAAACTTAATTTTCATTTAAAATTTCATTTATGTGTCTCATTCTTGCTTTTCTTGCTAGATAATATATGGTGTTTCGCTCGACGTTTCCATTTTCCAGTGGCAACTTTTCTAGCCATACCCATTTCAAAAACTTCTAAATGTTTCAGCGTTTCATGCAACTTAGCTTTAAACCATACTTTGATCTTGTAAATAAGACTTCTACATGCCCCCCTTGCCACAATTTTATAGATGTGTTATATGCCAATGTCCCTCTTTAAAGATGAATTTTTCTTATAGGAACTTCTTTTTGCCAAAATTTACACATGGCATGTCAAGTAGGCATCAAGACAACCAGTTTGAGCCACTATTGAATTTTTGTCTTGAGAGTGTTGTGCATTGGAATACATGTAGCGCCCCATAAAATATGGAATGATGTGAACTGTGAAACTGCAATGTGGAGAAATTGAATTATACTGTAACATGGCAAAAAATATGCTCATGGACTTGTTGACCACTTTGTGTCAACTACCTTATAGTAGCATACATTATTTTTTTTCAAAGCATTCCATCATGTTTAAGCAGTCAAATATCCAGATATCATCATCATCATCTTGTAGCAGTTTTGTCAAAGTTATAATTTCAAATTTTGTAGCCCTGTGTGGTCATTTTAAAAATGATTCTAGTATGATTATAAAGCCATGTAAAAACATCTAGGTAGCCTTAGGTTCCTTGCTAAAGAGTTTCACTCTAGGGAGTTTTTTTTCCCTCTGCCAATTATTCATGTTTCTGAATAAAAATAATCAGTAGATTTTCTCTCCCACACATACCCCAAAGCTATAGTGGGGGTCGATGGTAAGACCTTAAATGAGTCTAGTGTTATCGAGCCTATGTAATCATCATACTAGATCATTTTTCAAGTATCACAGAGTTTGGTTGTGACTAGAGGTCACATTTTAATTGCTCAAATTCCCCTCTGTATGGGATGCCTATGTAATACTTGATGTAAAAAGTGTTGTCTACGGATATTTTAGGTGGATGATTAATCATAATTAGACATCATCGCCTAAATATTTTTTTAGACCCACTTTGAGGGTGAAAAATGTGTTTAATCCCCTCTAGAGTCATTTAATTTATTTTCTAGCCAAAAAGAGGAAAAAAAATTAACCATAAAATGGTCAAAAAATAAAAATGAGAGAAAATAAAAATTCTCTCCAAGTGGAAAAATGAAATTTTGGAGGAGATTGACTATCCTGAGGAAGATTAAAATTGAAGGATGCATTTCCAAGGTAGAAAAACCCCACAAAATTTTCCTTGGACCAAAAAAAAAAATTCTCAAGGAAAATCATTTTTTTGGCTCCAGGTGGTTAAATTAAATGAGGGAATTTCGAGGAAAGGAATTAGAAAATATTTTTGAGGCCCTCTATCAAAGGAAAAAAATGGGTTTTTAAGAAAAATCAAACCTTTGGACCTTGGTGGTTAAGTCAAAGAGCATTTTTTAAGAAGAAAAAGTTGGAAAAAATATTTTTTGGACCGGGATCAAAGCCTTCACCAGCAAATTCGATTTTTTTCTTCACGATCAAGGGACATGATTTAATTTTGGCAAGGATCAAACATCAATTAGTTGTTACTCTCCAGGATCAAATCAAATTTGTGCACCTCTTTGGACCTAGTCATTTTCCACTTGGAGGGGGATCTAGATATCTCTATTTACTATATAAGGTGTAGACATATGGTGATAGAATTACAACTACTCAAGAAATTTAATCTAAAACCAAGGGGCACAATTCTACTCTATTGATCTGCGTAATTTAATTCACAATTTAGAACAATATTCTCAAAGATGCAATAAGAAAAACCACACATGCACAATATTTTTCTAGGCGAACCCAACTGGGAAAAAAACCCTCAAGCCTCTTTGCATTAATCAGATGAATAGAGAATGTATTACAATTGCTTGCTCACTCTAAGCTCAACCTGTAAGGGAATAACCTTTCTCTATGCTCAATGAGAATCTCTGACCCATACTCAGTCAATTTCTGCTTCTTCTTGAGCCCCTATTTCCTTGCGCAAATCTTAAAGAATTAGCCCTCATTTTCTAGGATTTTTTCCTTCAATTGATTGTGCAATTCCCAAGGTTGATCCTCTGACTGCATGCAACACCTGTACACTCACTAGTTTACAACTTCTTGTTACACTACCTTGGAATCTCCACCACAATTGAGGAAATCAAATTTCTTTCATGCACTAGCTATTTTGAGTTTATTGATCACTTAACTGGATGATCATTGAGTTAGACTATTGTCCCACTACACAAGAGACCTTACACTAGTTCTATTAACATTTGGAACTAGTTTAACTAAATACAACTAGAAATAACTGAACTTGATTACTAAAATTTAACAATCACACATGCTTAACTGAACTCCAAGCCCTCTAACTCGAATTTACTGAGCTAACTGAGTGACAAGAGGCATGTCACCTCAGTTAAATTCCTCCAAGTTGTTTGTTTATGTGGAAATTCGAATTTTCTCAATTTGACCAAGGCAAAGTCAAATTGAGCCTTTCTTGCTACACTTCTTAAAATAAGGTATCCTAAGACTCCTCATTGAAACACCTTTGGATGGTGTAATTGGCTCTGGAAGCTTTGTAATATGTTTTTAATCAATAAAATCAAAGTCTTTGAGGGAAAATTTATGTGTGTATGTCTTCAGCTTGTTATTGTAAATTTATTTTAATGATATATATTTAAATTTCTATTGGATTTAAATTTGTTGTTTCATTGATCTATTGGATTTATTATTCACTTGTTTTCCACCTATATTTGGATTGGGTAACACATTTGATTAGGAATATCTAGTGGATCTTTGCTCGGACACTAGACTTCCTTTTTGTTCTACTAACCAATCCCTATAATCTATTGAAACTAAAAAAATCTTAGAAGTTGTGTAGAAAATATTTTCGAGTGGGAGTACTCGTTGGATGCAAAATTTAATTCCTCATCCAAGGACTAAGCATATTTCATACTTTCGATAGACCTTGCTACACGTAAAATGAGAAATACATGAAAAAACGTGATTACAATCACTTTTTTCATGTATTTCTTATTTTTTGTGTAGAATGGTCAATAGAAAGTATACAACATGGGTATTCCTTGGATGAGAAATCAAATTATGTATCCAAAATGTGTTTCCACTTGAAATTTGAGTAAACCCATAGGGAGATAAGTTGAAAATATGAGTTGAAAAAATAGTTTTTTCTTTTTTCCCTCTAAATTTTGATGATGTAATGTAATCTTATTTTATTATTTTCACTATTATTTTATAATTTCCTTAGGAGACCCATTTTAGACCTCAAAATTATGATAATGTAAGCTTTTGCTAAAGTGACCTACTTTGAAACCAATTGTTAGGAAAAATATTGACAAGGGGGGGTGTTAATCAATATTTTTGACTCACTTTAACTTTTTATTTTCTTATTCTGAGTTATATATGTTATTGCTCTTTATGCAACCAACTACTCAACTTCATTGAAAGCAAATAGTGTATATCTAGTTAACAAATTCTTAATAAGTTCCATCAGATATTTGTTTTTAAACAATGCATTATTAATTTCATCAGACATATAATATGCAGTAAAGAGAAAAATAAACCACCACACATAAGCAACACAACAACACATGAGGACACTAGGATTTTTAGGTGGAAACCCAATGTGGGAGAAAAGCACAGTGGTCATCGTCTCCGTTTTCTTCTTTTATTATAAAGAAAAAATTAATTACATCTTGTACTAGTGTAGACTGTTACCAACACACAGGCACGCACCTGCAAGAGGCTAAAACCTCCACTTGTTCTCTAGCACCCACTGGAAGGAAGCTCCAACCCCCTGATCTCGTTTACCGACTCCTACCAGAAGAGAGCACTTACCCTGAACAAATTTACCAGCTACCACTAGAAGGAAGCTTTGACTCCCTCACGGAAGGCTCTAACCCTCAAAACCCCTTTGTGGACCAGTTTCATAATATTTCATACTAGATCCACCTAACTCAAAACATCAAAACTTATAGGCCACCTTTCATCAAATTTTCAAATTGGACCCACACCCTTCATTATGCTCAATACCAAACTAAATATTGAATTTGAAATTTTGTCACATAACTAACTAAAACATTGTATCATTATCAAACCAATCACTGAACTGAATCTCAATCAAACCAATCCATAACAGATATAAACCATCATAACCATATCATACCATCCATTCATAAGTAATCCATACATTGTTTAACCATCACAAAAACAATGTTGCTAATGCAAACTCTATTCAGATATACTTCAGAATGTATACTCTATTGTTTTGAAGCATACCCATGTATGTATGTGCTTCCTTTGTATTACACCTACATACATATCTCAAATCAATGATTACTGTGTTATGAATCACTGCAACACTGAATTAACCATTGAAACATACATAGATAATTGAATCAATCACGGATCAATGTAGCATCATTACTAACCGATAACCCAATCAAAATTGTCATACAAAGATCAGCACGATCCAGACTTCATCAACATACAACAACAAACAAAACATAACTCATCAAATGTCATCATTTAGCAGCATTGTAAACCCTAACTCATATATGTGACTACCACAAGACAGATTTGCGTATGTACACGCTTACCATGCACAACACCCATGTATATATTTCAACATATTGAATAAACTATCATACACATTATACGCAACAATATTGAACCACATATGCATATGTACACAGTTAACTAGAAGCAAACCAGTGTATATATATCTTAAAATACTAAATCATATCTTCGTTGTATACAACATCTGTAAAACCAAAATCTCGGCACACAAATTGTTATAGTCATACATCCTTATATGCAGATCATGCCATCATCAGATATCTAACATTGTTATCTACAAACATAAACAAATCAAGCAATGAGTATTCATTTCAGATCTATCAGGTTTGAGCATCCTTCATGCTCCCTGGTGCACACCTGTTCCATATCAACTTCAGATCTATCAGGTTTGATCCTCCTTCATGCTCCCTGGTGCACCCCTGTTCCATATCAAATCATTCATTAAGAATCCATTACTTGCACACATAACACCTTGATTTCCATATCCTTATATAGTTTTAGCCTTAGCCAATACCTTAGGTAAATCCCTTGGTAACGTCGTTAGTATTATTTGACAGGATCAAATAATCATTGTCACTCTAATTACAATGGGCCAATACCATGGTAATGACCCCTGGCATCCAGATTTCCATGGTTCAGATTATGTATGCGACTTTGACTCATAGGACCTACATATGTACACAACCCTTCTTCATAGGGACCGCGTATACTTTCTTGAACTTTTACTTCTGTCATCTAACTGTCACTGCATTGTCATTCCTTTGTCCATGATTTTTGTAGTATCTATACCAAACTGCATGAGATCATATTATCACAATGTTGACATCAAGTACATCTTTATCAATCATGTTGCCATCAAGGATAACACATTAGCCATAATGCCAACACTGCTTCGTCCAGGTCACCAGAGCAGTTTGTGCAGGAATTGTTGGAGGCTTGGGACAGGACTCGTCGGGAGGAACATGAGGCGGTGATGGCAGCACTCTAGCAATTGCAATACTTCCAATGCCACCTTCATGAGTGAGTGGGTGTGGTGTGGTGTGACCAAAATCTTCTTTCAAAAAATATGGAAAAATTGGAAGCATGGTTGACTAATCTGGAGAAGCATGTAGATTGTCTGTATCGCCCTCCTAGAACACCAAGGATAGGGCCTAACAACCCGATGTCCATCACTTCTGATAATTAGCCATGGTGACTGGGGTGTTATGTATCTTGCAGGTGTTTTGGTGTTTTTGGCCTCATCGGATTTGAGCGACAACCCTTAGTTTATTTTGGATGTTTTACCATATACAATTATCAATGGTCAATAAACCTTATTGGGGTGAGAACACTAGTTTTTGATATTATATGTAAAAAAAAATTACAATTAATAGAAACTTTGAATCACCCAAAAATAAATAAGTAAAATTTATAAGTGTGATTAAATTGTAAATATTTATTTTAAAAGATAAATAAACAAAAATAAGATATATTAATACTTTAATAATTAATTTTTAAAATATATTTATTTATTAATATTTATTATTAATTTTGATAATACGTTGGTTTATTAGAGAAATAATATTAAATGATTATTACTAAAAATTTACTAAATTTACATTTTATTTTATGTTAATTTTTTTTACTTAGAGTGACAATAAGTAAAGAACATCTCGTAAGAATACTCTTTTGTGAGATCTTGTTGAGCTTATATTCAATCTCAAATGGAAAATATCCTTTAGAGTTGATCCCAGATTCCTTGGTTGGTGTTTGGCCTTATATAAGAGTTTATGGGCCTTATAACTTTTGCAAAGTCTATTGCAAATATGTTTTTGTTAATGAGATAGGTAATTGGCTCACGTGGCTTTTTTCACGATGAGGTTCCTTGCAAAAAGAGAGTGTTACTAATTAAAAATGCCAAATTGTTAAATTTAATTCCCTATGTTAATTTCGTATATACTTTTTTTCAATTATTTTTAAATTTTTGTACAGATATTTTTTCTATCTATTTTTTAATATATATAATATATAATATTTATTTTTGTTAAAAAAAAATTATTATTTTTATATATTTTTAGATTTTTTTATTTTGTATAAGTTTTAGTAAGAGGATTTAGCTTGTTTACTTCTCAATCGACCTTCAAACCCTAGTTGTAGTATTTTGAGTTCAAACCCTTTTGCTCTTCCTATGGCTAGCATTAGTGGAGGGAGCAACCCTCATTCCTATAACATGATCGTTGCGGACAACAACATTTCAAGTCAGCCCTCGACAACCCTTTAGGGTCTACCCTTAATGGAGCTTAGCTCAACCCCCAATGATTATTGTGGCCAATCAAGAAAATGGAGGCCTAACAATTGCCTGTCAAAAACAACAACATGCCCCAAATTTGAGGTTCACTCAAGCCACATACATGAATATATTCAATGTATACATGATCACGCACTCATTGGGAACTTTCTAGGGATCCAGCCCTAAGAAAAATCTCTTTCCCACTGAGTCCAAATCAAGTGGAATCCCAAAGGATAGATCAAGCTCGAACTCGGTGCTAAGGGTTTCTTTATTATTGTATTTGCCAGCTTAGAGGATCAAACAAGAGATTTTGAAAATGGGCCCTTTTTTTCCAATTTGGCAGGGCATTATCTACAATTTTGGATAGAATGTTTTGTGTTGGACAAGGAGGATTTCACAGCGGCTCCAATTTGGATACAGATATACTCATTGTTATAGGATTCTAAGATGAAGAAACCCTTGTTGGTATTGGGAACGTGCTTGACCACTTCGTCAAAATCTTCGATGCCGCTAAGATAGAAAAGTATATCTCATATGCTTGCATTTGTGTTTATATGAATATTTTTAAACCTCTCCCTGAATCTATTGACATATATTACCAAGACGAGCTCTGGATATAGACTCAAGGCTACCAATGTATTTCCTTTCAATGTTGTCGTTGCCATAAATATGGCCATCTCTACAACAATTGTCCTCTACTTGCCTTTATCATAACCCTTGACACACTCCCTTCCATTAACAATGATGGCTTCATCAAAGTTGAAAACAAAATGAAGGGTTGCAAAGCTCCACCCCCACAAACACCTAGAACTAAGAAGAAGACAATTGGATCTAATCACTTCAACCTATTATAAAATCTTGAATCCTCCGATCCACCCTAGCCTGACCAGCCACCCAAAATTGACATGTGAGATTCATCCATGCCCCCTACATCCTCTAACCCCCACCCCTCATATGTTGATCCCCTTCTGCCCCCACCTATCATCCCCTTCCCCTTCTCTTCAATGCCCCCTTCCTCTTGTAATCCACCACCTCTCCAGCCGATGCTTCCCTTGGAAGCTCTAGATGGGTCAGATCAAGCCTTAAACCAATGTGAGGACATGGATCTCAATTCATTGAATCTGCTAGAATTGGCCAAGGCTTGGAAGGGTAAATACCCTTTCATTCTCCCTGAACACCAAGTCATCATGTTAGGTGAGCATATCTTAAAAATTGATGCATAACCTCATGATAAAACTCTGGAGTGTCCAATTCCGGATCATTGGGTGTTCAATCCCAACCCATGAAAGACTCAATCAAGCCCCACAAAGAGGATAAAAATCAAGGTAGGAAAAGAAATTTGCAACTTTTGAATGAATTGGGGGGTATGATAATAAACTTAAGATGAATCAGAGTGATAACAAAGTTTTTTTGTCCCTCTAATGTACCCATAATATGAATATTATCTCTTGGAATATTAGGGACCTCAACTACAAAGGCGAGCAAATGATTCTCAAAACAAAATGGAGCTCCAAAAATCTTGCAATATTGATGGTATAGGAAACTAAAATCATGAGTGAGACCATAACCAACATGATTAGCAAATGGAGAAGAAATTGTCAAGCAATACCTATTGATGCTCAAGGTTCATCAAAATGCCTTGTTATCATTTGGAGTGACCAAGATATTGTTGGAAATAATACTGAGAGGGGTGGGTGAATCAGTGTTATCAAATCAAACACTTTTTCATTTTCATACTCAGATATCTATATCTATATCTATATATATATATGCTACTTCAGTTCCGGTAACCTGCATATATATGCAACTGTGTCTAAAGCAACCATCGTATATCAGTAAACTTTATGATTTAGTTAATCCATTAAATGTTGATCTCTAATCAGTGCATCAGAAATTTATTAACCATAAGAACAGTAAACAGGTGCAGTAAAATAGAACAGATCATCACAGACATGAACATAAGATATAAGGTGGAAACCCAATGTGGGTGAAAACCACTTGCTGCAATTTGTCTCTATCTTCTTTTAATAGGAAACTTCTTTTTACAATATTTATGTACTGATGCAGTCTTATACCAGTACGCAGGCTTCTACCTGCAGAAGGCTACAACCTTCTCTCGTTCTCTAGCTTCTTCTAGAAGGGAGCTACAACCCCCTTAGCTCTTGTACTCGCTGATGTACTAGTACGTAGGTGCTGACCTATAGAACGCTACAACCTTCTCTTTTCTTCTAGGGACAACGTTTCATAAATTTTCAGACTGGATCCATCAATCAAACATCAAATGTAACTACATCAACCAATCCCCTTAGCACCAACCAAAACTAAATCAATCAATCACTTCTCTGAATGCTGTAACTAGAATATAGTAACAGTAACCAGACACCAATCCTGAACCCAGAACATTGCAGCAATAACTAGAAGTAGCTAAAACATATTTTATGAGACGTACGCTACTTTAATGTGTGGAACCTGTGTGCATATGCTTTTGTATTAAGGCAAACCAGCGTATACTCTGTTTTGAATTACTGAACCAACGTGTATACATGCCTTTCCTGAGCCGAACCTGCGTACAGATCTATAACAGACAATTTTCCCTTTTCAAATATTCAGACATCAGTTATATCCAGATTATTAGATCTATATATCAAGTCATGCGCCAAATATAACAGATCAAAATCACACAAAGATACTATTATTCAAACATTAAGATCTTGACCCATCAATAGAACTTATCCTTCTTCTAGTGCTTAGGTTCCTCCTTGGTTCAGATCCAGTTATGCACCATAACCCAATGACTAGTATTCTAGATCTTGCTCTTCGTAAGATATTCAATACTTGAGTGAATACCTTTTCCTAATGATTTCCTTCCCCTTTTATAGTCTTAGGCCTTACTCAATACCAAGGTCCAAAACCACTTAGAACCAATTGGGACCCAACACCTGGGTTCAGCACTTTGGACGCAATACCATGGTCCAAAACCATAGGTCCAAATACCAGGGACTAAATACCATGGACTAAAAACAAGTTTTCCCACATGTACGTGGTTTTCTTTGCATGAAAGTGCATGCATATGCATACATGCCTTTTGATCGGTGATCCCGCGTGTATACGCGGCTTGGTTAAGAGGAAACTGCGTGTATCTCTTTTTCCTTCATTCTGAGAGCCTGAACTGTGATCTGTCATCTAAGTGAGTTGCCATCAAGGATAACATCTATGTCATAGTGCCAAACCTATGTCATAATGCCAACAGATATCCATATTCTCAATATGTTTGCCTCCTTCCATATCCTCTCAATGCAATTCTGACCCATTTATTCTATGAATTCTTGCTTCCTCCCTAATGTCTACAGACCCCCTATTGCCAAAGACAAACCTCTCTTTCTTCATTCCATCATCAACACCCGCACTCTCCTCTCCCCTCCCCTTGTATACTTGGAGGAGATTTTAATCTCCTCAAATCCATCAATAAGAAGTGTGGAGGCATCATGAGGCTAGACGTGGATTCATTCCTTTTCCAACAAGCAATCGCAAGTTCCCAGCTTGTCGACATTGAAACTAAAAGTGGCACCTTCACTTGGTATAACAGGAGGGTAGGAGCCCAATAGGTGGCCTCATCCCTTCTTGTTTTCATAAGATATTGCAATTAGATCTCTTCTTAGAGGCCTCCATCCTCCTAAGCTATGGTTCTAAGCATTGCCCAATTTGTTTAAATCTAGATCTAAAAAATCAGCCTCACAACCGACCTTTTCGATTTGAAAATTTCTTGCTTCGCCACCCCAAATTCCAAGATAATATACAACAATAATTGGATAAGGCAGTAATATAAAAAGGCTCATGGATGTTTACTCTCTACAAGAAACTGAAGCACATCAAATGCAACTTAAAGGGTTGGAATGAGGACAAGTTTGGAAATATCTTAGAAGAAAAGTGCATACTAGAGAATAAAATGGAAGCAATCCAACGGGAACCATTTTCAATGGCATATTAGAGGCTTTAATCAAAGAAGAAGCATCCACACTCATCGAATTAGAGGAGTGGAGGAAGCAAGAAGAACTCTTATGGTAGCAAAAGTCCCAAGTAAATCGACTCAAAGAAGGGGAAAAGAATATTTCGTTTTTCCATAACTCAATTTTCTAGCATAGACATCACAATTGCATCTCTCTATCAGAAATTCCATAGGGGACATTTTCAATCCCACTAGGAGATCGCCTCTGAGATAACCAACTTCTTTTAAATTTTTCTCTCGAAACCCTTTACTAATCGAACAAGGGCATCTCAAGGTATACTTTGACACATTCCTAATTTGATCACTACAAAACAGAATGATGCCCTGCTTAGAGCCATCTCCTTAAATGAAGTAGAATCCATAATTGAAATTATACTCAGCAACAAAGCACCTGGGTCAGATGGATTCACCATTAAATTCTTTCAAGTATGTTGGTCAACCATTGGGTATGATGTCTGGCAAGCAGTGGAGGAATGATAATACTCAAGAACTATACTCAATTTTTTTAGTGTAACATTCCTAACATTGGTTCCCAAGAAAGAAAAACCAAAGGACTTGAATGGTTATAGGTTAATATCCTTGTGCAAAGTGATTTACAAAATCATCACTAAAATTATTGTGAATGGGGTCAATCCATTCGTCCCAATCCTCATCTCTCTAGAACAAACAGGCTTCATTGATGGGAGGCAAATATGGAATTACAGTCGCTGACGAAGTGTTACACAACATTTTTTCACTGTCCATGTACTCCCCATCCATGGTCCTAGAGGACCTCTACAGTGAACCTGACATGCTTTCCCATCATGATGAAACTCCGAGTATGTCCCTCTTCATGAGTAGCATAATTCCCCTTTGCATCTTTTCCTAAGAATCTTCCTTTTACCCTAGTTTACAAGACTGACGTTACTGACCAGTTTCCTCCTCTCACCGATTTGCAGAGATTAAAACTAGCACTAGCACCGTATGGAGTGACTGAGCCCTTTTCTAGTCGTGCCAATCCTCTTTTGGCAAGTTTTTTAAATATGGAGTCAAAGATTCCAACTCTAGAAGCTCCGTAACGGAAGTCTGGTAGATGGTTGGGTTGGATGGAGCTGAAGAAGTCAGTTTGGGATTCTTTCCCCTATTAGGATGGAACAAACTCAAGAGATAAGAAATTCTCCCATGATGAGAGGAACCATCTACCATCCATCCAAACTATATAAGCCTCTCTTTTCCCAAGCTAAGCCAGTTTTTGGAGTGAGTTTGAATGATCAACAAGACATTTATAGCTTGTATCTTTCTTGTGTATGTTTGAGGGAGAATAGTGTGTTTTGGTTTGGTTTGAGACTAAAGGGAAGAGGCCTTAAAACTTCCATTTTTGGGGCTATCCATGAGATGCTAGCAGAAGTGTGGGAACCCGATACATTGGAGGAGACCAACAACATCAAGGCATTGGTTGTAATCTCTTTCTGATTTATATAAATACAACTATTGATCAATTTCCTACATGGAGTGTTATCTTAGATCTTTATGGCTTACTGTTCCTTGACATGTTAAGTAGGTTGAATACAATATTGTATGCTATCACATTTGTTATTGTTATTTGTTTTCTTGTTTCAGGTATTCGAAGGAAGGAAATGAAAGATAGTTGGAGTGAGGAACCAGGATCATCACCAAGCATAATAGAATTCTAAGAGGTAGGCCCTCTTAATTGATTCTATCTTAAGGAGATTTTCCATAGATTGTTTGTTTGTGGCTAGACCCGCTCTCTCGGGTTAGAGGAATTTTTTGTGTCCGCACTAAGAATTTACCTGCACCACAAATTGGCGACTCCATTGGGGAGCCAATCCTTTTGTTTGATTGATTGTCATTTTATGGTTTTGTGTGAACTCTAGTATCATCATTTCCCTTTAGACACTCTGGTTTTCCTGGTTTACTACTGTGAACCTGAAATTTACAATGGCAAGTCTGGTTCTAGCCTTCGATTTTTTTTTTTGTTTTTTTTTCTTGAATCCTCGATCAACGCATTTATTTTTCTGACACACGCGCCGATTAGCACGATTTTTTCAAAAATAGTCGCATCGACCTCCTTCGAGCACTTGTCGTCAGTTAGGCAGTCACGTGGATTCCTGTAGGTGAAGATCAGGGTTTCCCCTAGATCATAACCAGTGTGTCTTGACCTTCTTATTTCTGTCTCTCAGCCTGTTTTGACTGTGTTCCCCCTGGCTAGAAGCTCTTTTAGCTTGGTTTATATGCTTGTTTGGTTTTCATTTTCTTCACTTGATTTCTTGAGTTTTTGGATGGTTTGTAAGCCTAGGGCATCTAGGTCGTCATCCATTCACCTGTTGGTGTGCTCAGCAAGTCAAGTCGATAGTCAAGTTACTCCTTTCATTTCGTTTGTTAGTCCTTTTGTTTCTTTGATTTCCATTTAACAAGTTTGAAAAGTTTCATTTTTTGTTTGAGCGTCTCTTTTCGGCCATAGATTACATTGCTTATCTTGTTTTTGGTTGAGTCTTTGAATCATTAGTTTGAAAAGAATTATCTTTTTTGCTTTACATTTGCTTGAGGTTGATTGTATTGAAAAATTTTCATTGAAGTGTTTGTAAAAGATTCATTATGTCATTTCATTGAAAAATACATAATTCTAGTTTTCTAAATCAATATGTTATATTAGTTAGCATCATTGAAGACTAGATTTGCATCGTCATTTGCATTGGAAAAGAAATGAATTCTCCTTACTAGTGAAAGGACTACTTGAAGTGCATTTGATAGAAAATATAGGAATTGGAAAGAGATTTTCATCATTTTGTTTTCAAAAAGTGAAATAGTGAAAAGGTCATTTTTCTTTTGATTACTTGTTTTTTTGCATTTGAGTGTGTTTCTTACTCTCATTAGTGTAAACAATTCATCAAATTGAAAGGGTATTGTCTCATTTAGCTGCATATAGGAGCTTTTTGAGTCGCATCGATAAGGCCTGAAAACCAAGACATAATTTCAAGATAAACTCTAAAATGTATTCAATTAACCTAAGGCGCATTTGAAACCTAGCGATCACATTTAGAAGGTCTAGGCTAGAGACGTGTTCCGACGTCTTTAAACCTAGCAATTGTCGTTCACTTCGGCACTAGGCCGCGCTAGTACAGACTTGTTCTCCCCGTACCATTATGTATATAAAGGGAGACCCCACTAGGTTGCAATAATTTATCCATCGAAAGCCGAGTTTTCTACCTTGTAAACGTAATACACCAAATACAGAATTCGGGAAGATTTCCTGCCCGTACTTCTCAGTTCACCGGGAGGTACTCTGAAGTTCATGGTTACCTGGTAATCCTTGCTGCCTAGATCATCCTGAGTAGTCATTTTGATCTTTTTGACTCCCTAAATATAAAATATCACCAAAGCACTTGTCATTTCGAGCTAGTTTCAAACTGAAAGTGATAGATTCACCTTTGCTTCTTTCTCAGCTCTTAAAACATGAAAGAGCACCAATTTATTTTTGTGTCTTAAAATATTGTTGCCCATGATCTTATGACATTCATGTTAGTCTTTTTCTAGACCACATCACGAGTATACCTTTAAATACATTTTAAAGCCTTGGAATAAATATCTCTTCTGCTTATTTAAGACAAAATCATCATGGCTGAACCAACTGGTTCGCCTAGTTCCTCTTCCTCTCCTCTTTTTGAAATATTGTTTAAGGAGCCTTTTCCTGAATTGCCGCAGTCACTTGAGGACCAAGGTGTTGAGCTTGGAATTTTTCTGAGTATTCAACCGTTGTCATCTCGTCCTCCCCCTCCTTTAGATACTAAGTCACTTTCTGACATTGGCCTGGAATCTCTGGATAATCCTATCCAGACTCCCGAGAGTCTGCCGAATTCTGAAAGTCAGCTTGGACTAGTTTTTTATCCTCCGAAGTATTTGTTTGATCCTGTTGTGATGTCACCGCAACGTCCGTACAATCTGTACGATCAGCCAGATATTCCTTTGGAATTATCCCCTCAAACATCTTTGGTCGTCCATTGTCGCCTGTTTTCACCTATGGAATCAGAAGACGAAATCCCAGTCTCCTCTTTGGGTCACTTGGAGTTTCCACTCCACGAACAGTTGAGGAGAAGGAATATCCTTTCCCTCTTGAAGGTTTCCCTTACACGAGAAGTATTCCCACCAGTGTTCATCCTGAGTTACCACATAATTATGTTATGTTAGCTCAGTTGGTTTCCTGCATGCATATTTCCTCATCACTATACCACAACCCTATCTAGGCATCTGGCGCTATGCCTACCTCAAGTCCATTCATTCAGAACCCGACCTCCCAACCGATGGTGCATTCTGCAGTTACTTCAGTCCCGGTGCAACCCACCATTCCAAATCCTTTTGTTTCATCGGTCCAAGTAACCGTCAAGTTCAACCGATGGTCTCGAGTCATGTCTATGTTAGTTCTTTGATCCCTCCAGTAAGTGGACAGGATGTGCCACCGCTTGGGAGGCAAAGTGCGAATGTTTCTATGATGTCTGGTACAACCAATGTGAGTGACTCACAACCTCACAAGGTTAGAATGAACCAACCATCTTCAGGTGCCATTTTAAACCCTATTGGTTGTTGAAAAATGTGCAATAAGAAATGTTAAATTTAGAATGTGCTAAAAATAGACTTGCTAAAAATAACATGTCTAAAAATAGTAGTTTGGCCAATGAGGTCATTGGCCACATTGGGTGAGAGATGAAACTGCTAAAAATAGAAAGTTCTAAAAATAGCATTTTTGGGTCCCTTCCTATTTATAGCAGTCCCTAGTCTATCTATAGGAAGTAAGATTAATTTGGTCTAAACAACAGTTGGAAATATTAATTAATTCATTCATTTGAGTTAACTAGTTAGGAAATTCAAATTTGAGTCTTCGAGCATCCACATGAGTTGTCCCACTGATTGAGGAATTTATCCTTAATTTCTCCACGATTGAGGGAATAAATATGGGTTCTATTCTGGAGAGATCAGTGACTATTTCAACTAGTCAAGTCTAGTTTAGATTATTTTAACAAGTTGTTAAAATAATAAAATATAGTTTGTTAATGCTTGCATGCATGTGACAACTATTATTTTAGATCACTGAGGAGATTCACTCATGGATAACTGTTGCATGTCAGTTCTGTCAGAGACTCAGTTGAGATCAGATGTGGGACAGTGTACTATCAGATGCTTGACTATTTCTAGTAAGTATTTTTTGCATGGTTGAGGAACTAGTGTCCTTAAGGATTGCATAGTTTGACCATTGGTTATTTTGGTATGTTTGGAATTAATATCATATGCTTTTGCTATTATTTCCTAAGCAAACTACACAAGGACCATAGGTAAAGCCTATATAAACAGGGCTTGGTTGGTTCATGAGACATATCTTCATATCTTCATAGTTCATTGAGAATTGAATAGCTTGAGAGCTAATTATTTTTGTATTGTGAAGAGGATTTCCACTTGATTGATAATACATGGTTGGGGTTTTATGCTAGTGATTTCCCCTTGATAAATCTTGTGTTATGTGTGATTATTTCTCTTGATTAACTATGCATGTTTCTACTTGATGTTGCTCATGAATTCGATTATGCTTCCGCTTAATGTTTTGTAGAAGTAAAACAAGTATTATGCTTTAGGACATTGCATATATCGGTTTGTTCTACAGGTGAAATTTCTACATTGGTCCTGCTAGATCGAGTAATGTCCAATACCAACAACTGAACCCAGTTGGTACATCTGGGTCAAGTAACATCCAGTACCAGCAGCCTCTTATGGCTCAGGTTCAGTGCCAACCTCCTTATGTTCCATATGGTTCACAAGCGATGGTTAATCTGCCCTAGATCCCTCAGTCTAGACCTTATGCCCAGCCTGGTCCATCCGCCACGCCTGGTGGATATGGCCAGATACAGTTTGAGAACTTTCAAGGTGTCATTCTGGGAACTGTTCAAGTACCTTTGCAGCAGCAATGGAAACCTTCATTGCACCAAGGGTCATCCATGCAGTAGCAAGGCCAGATGATGCCACAGCAAGGACAACTGCAACAACTGCAAGGACAACTCTCACAACCATTGCAACAAACCATGCAACCGCAAGTGCAATATGCGCCCCAATCGTCCCAGCCTATTCTTTCGCAAAGGTAAACCTCTATAGCTGCAGGGACAACCTTTACAGCCGCAAGGTCAACCCTTGCAGAAACCAGTTCAATCCGGGTAGCAGCAACCCTTATATTCATATCAATAGGGTCAACCCTTGCAAGGGCAAGGCCAAGGTCAAGTCCTGCAGAAGTAGGCACAAAATCCTTATGTCCAAGGGCAACAAGTTCAGCCTCCTTTTATCCAAGGGCAGCAAGTCCAAAACCCTTTTTTCCAAGGGAAACAGGTCCAAAACCCTTATGCTCAGGGACATCAGATGCAAAATCCATATGTCCAAGGCCAGCAGGCTCAACAACCTTTTAACTTGTATGTTTCTTATCAATCGCCTATGGCCGGAAAGTTTCAAGGCTTTCAAGCTTAGAATCCTCCCTACGGGCAAGGTAACCTATAGTGGGGGAAAAATCAAATGCCATATGGACAAAATCCTCCGCTATGGGGACAAAATCCTTACCAGTGGGGATGGGCCCCACCATTTGGGCCCCCTTATTGACCTCAAATGCCTTTCAGTACCCAATTTTTGTTCTTAGCTACACTAGAATTGTCAAATGTGTCCAGACTCACGAATGATCCAATTCTTCATTCACCATACTGGCCTCTAGTTCCATCCAAGATTCTGAGCGATTGTCCGAAGTTTGAAGGAAAAGAAAAAGAGTATCCACAAGCTCACATGATGACATATCACCTCTGGTGCTCCTCAAATTCCTACGTTGATGATTCCATTCATATTCGACTTTTATAATGAACTCTTACAGGTGTTGCGGCCAAGTGGTATATTGAGCTACCTTGAAATACCTATCATGACTTTAACACTCTTTCCATGGCCTTTCTCACACATTTTCAACTATTGACTCACTATGAAATTGACACCCATTTGCTAACATCACTCAAGCAAGACACTCCAACCCACATCTCTGATCATATCCATGAATGGAGACGTAAGCATTGCCTGATTAAGTTTGAGATTGTTGATCATTTGTTGACTAAGTGGTTCACCAAATCATTTGTCAACAAAATTGTCGAGGACATTATTATGGGTAGATGCATCACTAAGGAACAAGCCATCGCGCTTCCCTAGTATCTAGACCTCTTATATTCACAATACGGAACGTTATATCATGTGTTACCCGATGCGCCCAGATCATCATCTGATTTGACGACATCTAAGTCTTTGGCTACACCTCTTGTTGATGGAGTAATTGGTTCAGTGACTCAAACCCCCGTAAAAACTTCTTCCAATCAGAAGTCAGTCTCCAACACCGCTCCCAATGATTCCTCTCACAAATTCATCAGGCTCTAGTAAAACCTCATAGGTTCACATTGTCCAGTCTACCACAGCGGACAAATCCTCTAAAGGTAAGAAGAAAGGAAAAGGCAAGGTTAAAGCCGATGCCCCAAAACAGGGTCCTCCTAAGTCATCTACTTGTGATGCTTCCCAACGGAAGCCCAAATATCCATGCCTCATCTGTGGCGAGGATCACTATACTAAGGATTGTCCTAGACGACCCGAAGTTAATCGTTTTCTCAAAGGGACCCTAGCTGTCCTGAAAGAGCCCTTTCCGTCCCAACAAACCTAAATGGTAGACCAACCTCTGTCATCTGCTTCCACAGATTCACAAGTGTTCATGATGAGTACACTGATTAACGTGGCTACCAGGTCAAAATATTATCAAAATCCTACCCCGACAGTAGAGAAAGAGATTTGACCACCTTCTCGATGTGTGCTACGAAAGTCCTCGTACAATCCTAATGCTAAAGCCGCTCAACATTATAACATTTTTGAAGATTTCGCTCAAGCACCATCATCTATATCTGCTCTCGAGGTCCTTCAAAGTTGTCCTTCTCAGCGGAAATCGTTACTGTCGGCTATTGGAGGTATTGATCCAGCTGGCACTAATATCATTTGTTTTGACCTGGAAAACCACGTTCTGCATTTACCTCATCAGATTTCCTTTCTCATTCAAGTGATCATAAATGAGAAAAACCATTCCTAGGATTATCATCGATGAAGGTGCTTCTACCTACATCATGTATGTCACTTGTTGGAAGGCAATTGGTTCTCCTACTCTGAACCAGTCCCCTAACACTTTGGAAGATTTTGACAGACACGATTTGTGATCGTTCGGTGTCCTTCCCAACCTTTCTATTACTTTGGAGGGCAAGACAGTACACATCGAAGTAGATATCGTTGACACTAATCTTAACTACAATATTCTACTTGGACATAGCTAGACCCATGCCATACATGTTGTAGCCTCCTCCCTTTTCCGTGTGATTCTCTTTCCCCATCAAGGGAAGATAGTCACAGGACCAACTTTCCTTCTTTGCCTCTTCCTCCTAAGATGGAAATGTTTTGTATGTAAAGAAAACCGTGCTCCTTATGAGAGTGTGGGGGCAAGACTCCTTACATATCATACCTTGTTGGGCATTTTTCCACTCCCACCTCCTCATGTTGCCTCTGTCAACATGATTTCAGTCAAGTTTGATCCTTGGGTCATTCCTTTGCAGGATATTGTTGATACATGGGGCGAGGTGATCCAAGTCGATGTTGGTGGCCCCCCACCTATCCCACTTAGACCCCTACAAATGTCTCTTTCAGTTTTGTAGTTTCCTTAATTGTAGCACAATTTACTATTTTTAGTAGGTTTTCCGGTCTTGAACTTCCGGAGCCGTTTTGAGGCCCTAAACGACATTTTTTTGGGAAACCTGGGAGCAACATGGGTCCATGGACCGATGTTGCTCTTTCCAAAGTTTTAGTTCTTGGATAGATCTTTCTAACGAGATATTGTGTGCATCAAACGAAGATCGTATGCCAAAGTTATGACCCCAGGAAGTTGATGTACCAATTTATCCAAACAGGGCCCACAGTTTGGCATTTCATCTTCTAGGGTTAGGTTTTTGGATGTTTAGGTTTTTCCATTGTTTCTCAACAATAAATAGGCCATTGAGCCTCATTTTAACTGATTCCACAGGCATGTAGCCGCCACATCTCTTCTCAGAGATAAGCTACCATCGCCCTAGCTAGTTTGTTTCCATTTCTATTTGTAAGCATATTTCAGTGTTTTACAATAATGAAATGAAGTATTATTTCTGATGCATATTTTTATTTATGATTATTTCTATAATTTTTTGTGTTCCTGCTTAAATCTGGATCAAGAGGTTATGTCATTAAGTCCCGACGAACTTAATTAGGTGGAAATTGTTTCGGCTTCGCCTTCAGTGTCCTCTGATAATCCTGTTTCAAGAACATCTCTCAATGCATATACTCAATCCCCGTGGCTTGGTTCTTTCGGAATCTCCCACTCCCTTGGTCGAGA
Organism: Pinus taeda; assembly: GCA_000404065.3. Lineage (NCBI taxonomy): Eukaryota > Viridiplantae > Streptophyta > Pinopsida > Pinales > Pinaceae > Pinus > Pinus taeda. Next base: position 16,549 of record APFE030295301.1, on the reverse strand, counting down.
CTTTTCTTTCTGATAAGAGTATCATGGAAGTAATTTCTCTGGAGGAGCTACCTTGGAACGACACTCATCATCGTTCCTCGTTATTCCTTGTCCCGACAGTCATGTCTACTTGTCTCGAGGAGTTCTCTTCTCAGTTCCCGTCCATATCACTTCAGACGTCGATCAGGACTCATGAGGTTTGGTTGGAAGGGAACATGGGTAACATTACCCAAACAATGGCAGTTGATATTTCTATTAATCCCAGTGTCGTTTCAAATGTCCATATCGGGGTAACTTTTTCTCCATAAGAGATCAAGCTCCATACTCGTCTGTTCCAAGACTTCCAGGATGTTTTTGCTTGATCATACGAAGAAATTCCTGGCATTTACCCAAGTATAGTCGTGCACAAGATTCCAACTTATCATCATATGAAGCCCGTTTGCCAGCGACTTCGTCCAGTGCATCCTAGAAAAGTGGCTGTCATTAAGGGTGAAGTTGAAAAACGTTTGAAAGATGGATTTATTTATCCAATTCCTCTTACAAATTTGGTGTCGAATACCATACTGGTGACAAAGAAACAAAGCACTATTCACGTTTGCATCGATTATCGTGATATCAATCTTGCCTGTCCTAAGGGTAATTACCCCACTCCCTTCATTAACTAGATCATTGATGAATGTGCTGGCAGTGAATTCTTTTCCTTTATGGACAGTTTTTCTGATTACAACAAAATACATTGTGCTTGCTGATCAGGATAAGACAACCTTTATCTGTCCATGGGGGACCTTCGCGTATAAAAATATCCCTTTTGGCCTTAAAAATGTTCGGGCCACATTTCAAAGAGCGATGTCTTATGCATTCCATGACATTCGAAACATCGTTCAACCTTACTTGGATAATCTCCCCACTCATTCTTGTAAATTCCATGATCACCCTGATCATCTCTGGAAAAATTTTCTTCGTTGTAGACACTATAACATTCAGCTAAATCTACATAAATGTGTCTTCTGCATCGAATCAGGATGACTACTCGACTTTATCATTTCAAAAGAAGGCATTCACCTTGATCCTCTTAAAGTTGAGACCATAGTTAATTTACCCCCTCCATCTTCATTGCATCAATTGCAGAGTCTGCAGGGAAAAGCAAATTTCCTTCATTGTTTCATACCGAACTATGTTGAGCTAGCTTTAGGGTTCACTCAGTTGCTCAACCAACGAACCCGTTTGTTTGGGATGAGGCTGCCCAAAAGTCTTTCGATGACCTAAAGGCTATCCTCATCAATGCTCCTTTGTTGCACCCCCCGAACTATCATCGCGATTACTTACTTTATCTAGATGCAGCCTCTAGTACCATCACTATGGTGCTAGTACAGGACGATGACGAAGGCAATGAACATGTTATTTATTACCTCAGTCGCAACCTCCTCGACATCGAAACGCATTATGCTCATGTCAAGAAGTTAGCTTTGGTTGTCGTATAGGTTCTTCTGTTCTTTCGACATTACATTCTACTCTGCACTACCACTTTGATTTCTAAATGCAACCCCATGACCTACATTGTGACTCATTAGTTGTTGGGGGGAAAGTATTCGAAGTGGATTGTCATCCTCCAAGAATTCGATTTGGTGTTCACTACTGCCAAATCTAAGAAATCATTGGTCTTCTCTGAGTTGATTTTCTCCCTTACTCCACTTCTCTTCCTACTGGTGCCGACGAGTAGCTCCCAGATGAGACTCTTTTCTTTATTAGCACTCTTGACCCATCATACATTGATATCATCGTATATCTCTAGACGTCCACTTTCCGGTCCGCGTTGACCAAGGATGATCGCCGACGCATTTGGCATCAATCACAACCCAACAGTATCATTGGTGATACTTTATATTGCATCGGTGTCGATTCAATTCTTCGTCATTGTCTCACTCTCGAGGAGGATGAGAGAGTCTTGAATGGCATCCATTCTAGCACATGTAGTGGTCACCTGTCTGGATATGCTACTGCTCAAAAAATCCTTCACGCTGGTCATTTTTGGTCCTCCATCTTCAAGGATTGCATCCTTGTTGTTCGCAAGTGCCATGATTGTCAAATTTATCGGCGTAAAATGTGTGCCCCACCTACTCACCTACACCTCGTTATTACCATTGGTCCTTTTGCCAAATGGGGCATCGACTATATGACCTGTAACCCTCGTTCTGCCAGGGGGCATGGGTATATTACCGTTATTGTGTATTATTTCACCAAATGGGACAAAACATGCACTGTGGATGGTAAAACGACGTCTCAATTTCTATTCAATCATGTTATTTCTAGTTTTGGAGTGCCTCAGACCATTGTCACCGACCATGCCTCCCATTTTTTAGATTACGTGATGGTTGAGTTGACTTCTACGTTGGTTCTGCACCAAGATGGTTCAACCCCATATTACCCTCAGGCCAATGGCCAAGTTGAAGTTGTGAACAAAGTCTTGGTTATGATGTTTCAACACACCATTGGGATGCACAAGGAAAATTGGAATTTCATGCTCTTTTCAGCACCATTCCAGTTGGTCTACGGTCTGTAAGTAACTTTACCGATTTAGTGCAAAATTCCATCCCTCAAGCTGGCTGTGAAACTTCTCCCCGATACTCACTCACCTCAAGAAGAACACCTTTTGTATTTAGAATGACTAGATGAGACTCGTTGTCTTGCTGCTTTGGTCATCGAAGCACAAAAAAAGCGAGTCAAGTCCCATTTTGATTAGTTTGTCTCTCCTCGGGCTTTTTCTGATGCGATTTGGTTCTTCTGTATGATCAGGCTAATGATAAGCTAGGGGAAGGCAAGTTCAAACCTGTGTGGCATGGTCCCTACATTGTTAAACGTGTGTTACATAAAGGGGTCTATGAGCTTATTGACTATGAGGGCAATCCCTTAGACAAGCCCCATAATGAGCTTTATCTCAAAAATTACTATGCTTAGGTCATCTTGCATGGCTACTTTTGTACAATAGTGTATTATTCATTTTTGTGCAGTGTGATTTGGTGTGTTGTTTTGCAAGTAGCTTTCCTTCTTATTATGTTTCTGCCTTCTTTGCAGATGTCGGTGTCTCCTCACATCGGTTTCGCTGATGGTGCTTGTTGTAGTACCCATAATCTATCATCCGCAGCATGAGCCATTTATAACCCCCATGGTGAGTTGATTGATCTTCAAGGTATTTGTCTAGGTCGAACGACTAATAAGATCATTGAGTATAGCGCAATTATCGAATTGTTGTCAAAAGCTATCGCTCTTGACATCCAGGAATTGGTTGTCAACCTTGATTCACAACTTGTCGTCCTTCAACTCAACGGGCAATATTCCGTCAAAAACCCTGAAATATTGAAAATGTATTTACGTATTTGTCTATTGGAGAGAAAATTTGATTACATTACATATCATCATATTCCTAGACACATGAATACATTAACAGGTGCATTAGCTAATTATGTGTTGGATAGACATTTGTGAAACATGTAAAAACACAAAATACAAAAAATTTGTACCATAGTAAGAAAGGAAATATATATATATATATATATATATATTGTCATACATCAAAACCCCAAATATTCAAATACATCTGCAGCTCGCACGCCTCAAAAGTGTGGAATGTTATACCTATGAACTAAACAACATGATGCTCATGGTAACATGTAAATGCTCGCACTACACGAGTCAGTAGTCGGTGGATCCAATCTGATACCCCCATTTTATGCCTCTGATACTGGTGTGGAACATCACCCATCTGAGCATACTCTGGGATACCATGGGTTAATCCCTCAAGGTTCCTAGTGATCTCCTCCTAATTATCGCTTCCTTCCTGATAAGGAACGACATCAAACTGTCGAGCAACACACCTAGCAATCGGGGACATTCCGACAGGACGTTCTAGTCCAACATCTGCATTTATAAAATTGAAATGTCATGAATACATATATTTAAAAAACAATAAAAAATAAAAAATTAAAATTGTTTGTTTTTACCTCCATCATCATAATCCTCCCCCTCTGGAAGCGGCATATGTAGATCACTGCGGAAGTCGATACCACTATAGGGCCAATCCTCTACTATGATCAGCTGTCATCGTAGCCATGAGAAGAAGGCAGGCTATGTAGGTTTTAACCTTGTAAAAAAATTACCTGCATACGAATTCTAAAACATAGAAAATAAACAATGCGAGAGCATAACACATATACAATAATATTTTCCCCAGGATCCAAAAACCGGGACTACCAGCTTGAGTTTTCATTATGTTCCTTTCAATGTTACAATACATATATATACATGCCGAAGCATCCAATCCCATGGACTGAAAACCATCGTGCCCAAAACCATGTGCGAAAACCATGCACAAAACCATAGGTAGGTTTGCTCCACCTAATATAGAGTCCAAATTTTTTTTTTGCCCAAGCACTGTCCTGGACCCCGTCGAGGGGGGCTAACCACCCCCCTCAAACCCCCCTGCTACGCAATTGGCACAACAAAGGGGGTACTCTGCCCCCCCTCTAACCCCCCGGTTAATTAGGCGGGCTAGTCGTGGAAAGAATATAACACAACCCAACATATAGGACATCTGTTGGCCCCTGATAATCCTGGGCACCAGTGCACTCCATCGAACCATCCATGGGTCTCGTGGCAATGGCAATTCCACCTCAGCCAGCTAGTAGTGAAACAACGGAACCCAATTCAGGAAGAAGGTCACTAAAATGGACCCATGTCAAAACTGGTTCAAGTTTCCCACCTTGGCTTTTCATAGTTGCTGCTTCATGTTTACCTTCATGGCTTCCACTCAGTTGAAGATGTTTGGCGTCGTATAGTCGATAGCATACTGAAACTTCAACTTGTTGTTTTCATGTTGTGCTTGAGCACCAACCAATCTGTTTATGGTCAGCAACAACATTCTCAGAACAAGATCCCAAACAATCATGATCTCAATCTTGCCACTTTTTGATTTGAGTGCTTATGGGCAGTGTTCTACAAGTAACATGGTCACACTTGCCCCAATGGTTCTTGACCCATACAGGTTGACTAGTTCCCCTCTTCGAGACAGTCCTGTAATGAAATAAATGTCTAAAGTTTCCAACTCTAGTTCTTGGTCACGAATCGTGAAAACTTCCTGATTCACATCCTAGAGACTGATCAAATACCATAGCAACTCGGGTTGAGCCCCCAGACCTAGTGTGAGGAAGAATTTGAGGAGCCCACAGTTCCTCAGAGCATTCAAGCAATTTGGTTCTGTCATTGCTTTATTTTCAATGTCCTCATGCACACATTCCTTCCAATCCACCATTTTTCACGATTTTTTCCCTGCAAAAACCATATAATCAAGTCAGCAAACATCTTTGGCAAGAAAATTTTTGATTCAATTGGAAAAATTAGGCAAAAAATAAAAAAAATAAATGTTCATGACACCAACGCGACTGTTTTAAAAATAGTAGCGCTGACGGCGTGCTTAACAGTCTTAATAACCACCAATCAACGTGATTCCATGACCAGAAATCGCACCGACTGAGCTCGAATTTTGTTTTGTCAAAATCCCCTTAAAAATCCAAAAAATGGTTAAAAATAGGTAAAAATAAGCATGAAAATGGAGCTTAAGGTCTTGGCTCTTAGTTGCAACTGAGAGATCGACAAATGGCCTCCCGGATCTCCCGCAATCTGCTCCTGAAAAACTAGGCACAAATGGGTGAAAAGATCTTTACACAAAGGTAAAATGTTAAATGGTAAAAAATAATTACTTTTTCCTCCTTTTATTCATTTTTCATGAAATATTAGGGTTTTTAAAAGTATTTTTGACCTATTTTGCCTCAGAAACTGGATAATACATTTATCTTTTGTGCAGCGACAAGTGATAGATTATTGATGATGGTACTGTAGTCACGTTTCAGCTCTTTTCGCGACTCGTAAAACTCTAATGAAAAGATCGCCAAGTATTTTTTTCCCTTTTTTGACTCGTAAAAGAGAATAAAAATGGGGGGTTCACTTTTAAGCTCTTTTCCGACTTTTTAAACACGAAAATATTGTCAAGCTCTTGTTGTTTTGAACTCATTAAAGGATGTGAAACTTTGTTTACCAGTATACATTTACACCTTTTTCGAGCTAGGATGAACTATTTACGAAAAAGGTACTCCTTGACTGAAATGGTCAAGCAGTTCTCTCAAGTATCGTTTTCTACCTTTTCAGGCTCGAGAGACACAAATGTATGAAAATGGACCATGTGGATTTTTCTTTTCCATGTCTTTTTCAAACTCTCTAAACATGAAAAAGATACCGAGTTACACCTTTGTCAGACTCGTTAAAATATTAAACGACATTGGATTCGTCACTATGACAGACATGATCTTCTCCTTCCTAGGGATCATTAAACTTACTAGGTTTGATTTGTATGAATGATGAACTTACAGTGCAAGCACATGCTATCCCTTTCAAGATTGCGATAAAAAATAATTGGGGTACTTGCTAGAAATGGTGGGGGAAAAACGGAAATCTTATAAGTCGTGTCGGCAACTCACTCTTGAACATGACACTTTCTGCTTGGTGTCGGGTTGGGATATCCTCATTTTCATCATTGACATTTTTGGGTTGGGTCGTTCATTTTTGTCTTCCATTTGATCTCTGCCACGTCATCATGACCACCGATCCTATGGATCCAAAAGTTGCCAAACCCCGGAGTTGTGTCGTTGATATGTTCAAGAGTTGGTCTTTCTGTAGTTACACTTACTCTTGATTCTCTGTATCATCTGAAATCATTTGCATCCCTTTGTCTCATGTCGATGATGTGGGATACATCATGGCCCTCCTTCGACACGGTTGCCTCATGTCGACTTCGGCTCATTATTCGTGAAGCTGACAGAGAGACTCCCTTCCAGTACCTTAGAGCTTGCATGCCCTAATGGCAAGTTCTTCACACTCGGTGACAAGATCACATCACTGGTTTTCGATCTGGTGATTTCACAGGTGTTCGATTTCAGTTCCTTTATTCACATTTTGTGAATAGTGTTGTTGGTACCTTGACAGCCATTGTCATTATTGGTGGTTTCTCTCGCGCTTGTTAATGGTTCACATCATTGACCGGATAATCAAGCAACTTTCTAGCATGTTTGACTTCAACACATTCATTCACATGTTAGGATTTGTACTTTGATCAAGTCATTTGGAGCGCAAGACCTTGGGCTCAGATAACACCAATCCAAGTTGCGAGGTGATGTGACATGATCATGTTGATATACATGTCTCTTTCATATGGATGGTTGTGACCATACCATGAATTGTTATATGTGATCCTTCTCATTATTGGATGGTTGCGTCCATACCATGATTCATGTATCATTTCTCTGAGTTTTCAGTGATGTATAGGTATTTGTGCTTGCTTGCAGGTTTTCCGATGACGGATTTTGGTTCCCCATATCCACTTGTAAAGAATTTCACTCCTCACTCTAGTTCGGCTTCATGCTTTAGGTGGCATCTGTTACACAACATTTTTTCACTGTCCCTGTACTCCCCGTCCATGATCCTGGAGGACCTCTACAGTGAATCCAACATGCTTTCCCATCATGATGAATTTCCCAGTATGTCCCTCTTCATGAGCAGCATAATTTCCCAAGAATATTCATTTTACCCCAGTTTACAAGACCGACGCTACTGACCAGTTTCCTCCTTGTGTCAGAGGGGATAGATTAAGACATCTTGAGCCTCAAAAATTCCGAGAGTATTTCAAAAATCCTATAAATGGCTGAAAGTTTGAAGTAATAGGGGTTCAACTTTTGGAGACTGTGGATACTCTGTTCCTCCCAGCATCTCATCTTCATTCAAGTACTACAAGCTTATTTTGTTGTTATATGTTCAATTGCCATCTTCTCCTCTGTTCTAGGCTTGCACTTGAATAGGTTATTCATGTTTTCTTTTGTCTAATTCCATATAACTGTCATCTTATCTATGCGTTGATAAATTAGATTTGCAAGCTTCATTTACTTTCTGTAGCTAGCCATTCATATGTGTTTATGGATGTATCTGCTGGTATAGTCAGGATTCTCCATCTATTCATTGAATCTATAAACTATTGAGCATTAGTGGTTGAAAGCCTTGTCAAGATGAGGGTGTTCATGCATGTCTTGAGTGAAAACAGAGTTGAAACAATCATCTGAATTGATCCAAACCCCAATCCATTCCAATAGTTCAGAGAATGATACTGAAGATTTATATGTTACCAGTCATCTCCGAGATACAACCTAGGAGAGTTTCCTGGAGTGCTAATAGTCCTGATTATACTCATCATTTCATTATATTTTCATTTGCATCTGAACACACCATGGCCACAATATTGATGCAAAAGAGGGATCAAGTGGAGCAAGCTATTGCTTTCTTCAATAGGACTATTCGAGATGTTGCCTTGTGGTATAATATCATTGAAAAACAAGCGCCAACTCTCATAAAAGCATTGAAATATTTCAAAGTATACATTCTGCATTCACATACCATAACATATGTTCCTAATGCAGCAGTCAAGGATGTTCTGATGCAAACTAATCCAGAGGGAAGAAGAGGTAAGTGGATTGTAGCAATGTTGGAATATGATTTAGAGATTAAACCCACCAAACTGATCAAGGGACAAGGCTTGACAAAACTAGTGGCTGAATCAAATCTGCATGCTCTAGACATAAACCTCATTGCAGCAATGTCAGAGGATGAAGATGGTGGCTCACTCATTCAGGTATCGGAAATGTTTCTCAAATCACCTTGGTATTATGATATAGTTTGTGTTCTTCAACATCTTTCACCTCCTCCTGGAATGTCAAGAAGTAAAGGTAGATCACTTAAACTCAAGTTTGCAAAATTCTGCATTTTAAACAATGCTCTTTATTGGAAAGATCTAGGAGGAGTTCTTCTTAATTGTTTGGTTGAAGACGAGGCTCATCAGGTAATGAATGATTTTCATAGAGGTGATTGTGGCGGTCATTTGTTTTGGAAAACAACAGCTAACAAAGTGTTGAGAGCATGATATTATTGGCCGACTTTGTTTTCAGATTTGTGTAAGACAGTAATGAGCTACCATGAATGCCAAGTTTTTCAAGGAAAAAGGAAGTTGCTTCCTCTTCCTTTGAAACCGGTTGAAGTAAATGCACCTTTCCAGCAGTGGGGACTTGATTTCATAGGGGAAATCCATCCTATATCATCAGCACAACACCGACGGATCTTGACAGCTACCAATTACTTCACCAAGTGGATTGAGGCCATTCCGACAAGGCAAGCCACAGATACAATAATTATCTAATTTTTAGAATCTAATATCTTGTCTCATTTTGGTTGCCCTCACAAGATTATAACAGATAATGCAGCAACATTTAAGTCCAAGAAGATGTTGGAGTTTTGCTTCAAGTACAATATTACATTGGGTCATTCCAGAGCATACTATATGTAGGGCAATGGATTGGCTGAGTCATCAAATAAGTCCTTGGTGAATATAATCAAGAAAATGTTGGAGGCAAATAAGAAGAATTTGCATTGAAAGCTTGTTAATGCGTTGTGGGCCGACAGAGTGAGCAACAAGAAATCCATAGGTATGCCACCTTTTGAGTTGGTTTATGGTACTGATACAGTATTTCCTACATCACTCGCGGTCTCGGTCACGAGATGAATATAGGAAGCTAGCAGCGAAGAGGATGATATTCAGTGCATAATTAATCAAATGATTCACCTTCAGCAAACACAGGAAGAGGTTTCCCAAAATACTTTCCGGTTGCAAGAGAAAATAAAGAAGATTTATGACCGCAAAACCAAAGCAGAAAATTTTTAGCTGGAGGATGTAGTGTTGTGGTGGGATGCATAGAATGAGGAAAAGGGAAAGCATGGTAAGTTTGAAAATCTATGGAAAGGACCATATAAAATCTCAGCTTATTGAGGACATAATTCCCTTTTGTTAAAGGAAATGGATGGTCAGAATTGTTCAGGAGGGCCAGTTAATGGTAGGCTCCTGAAGCACTACTACTTTTGAGACTGTTCCCTGAAGTTACTTCACCTTCATTGTATATACCAATTTGATTTTTCTTGCAAGTTTTCAAGTACACTATCATTTGAGCCTGGGGACCAAAGTGAAGGCTTTAAATTTTGAATGATTGGTGTCATGTTTGGTTGATTTGGTTGAAATTGGTGTTGCGCTTTTGACAGTTTTTGCTCAGGGTTGCTATTTTTCCAGTTTTTGATTGTAATCATGTATTCTCTCTCATGGTGGATGATTTACCATTGTAAATTATTACTTGGTATGAAATTATGATAGACGAATAGTGATAGAGGGTAGATTAATTGCTTTAGGAGTTAGTTTGAGCTCAAATGAATCCGTTTTTTACTTTTAGAGGCAAGTTGTTAATGATGCCTATATTCCTGTTTCTTGTTCAGTAGCAGTTATATTAGTTCCTCATCTTAGGGATTCGAACCTTGAGGATGGGAAGAGGTTGAATACTTGTATATATCTTCTTCTTCTTTCTCATTGTAAAGGGTTGGACTCGGCTGGATGCTTAGACATTGATTGTACACCTTTTGTAAGCAGTTTGGTAGGAGATTAATAAGAATTGCAACTATTTTTATGGGATCCCTGTGGTATGGAGTTTTAGTACAATTTCTTCTTCTGTGATTATATGTTTATATGTTTTATGTATGCCATCAATCATTTCATTGCTTCTATTTGAATGTTTTCAAGTTTGATAGGTAGAATTCATTGCATCAGTGCTCTACCTTGAGAAACCATTCACCATTTCATGTTTTCTGCAGTCTAGGAAGGATTCATGGTTTTCACATGCCCTTCTTAGCTTCTCCCTAGTATAAAAAATATCACCCCATCAAGCTCTTGAGTGCTAAAGCCTCTGCCTACCTTTCCCCATTGAACACCCTGCAATTCAAACCTAGTTCCCTAGACCTAAACTGTCCCCCTTCAAAATCCAATCAAAAATTTCATGCTACTAGACCTAGCCTAATATCCTTTACCTAATCCAGTCATTTTGGTTGAGATCCTTATGGAGAGAGCCCTCTCCTAGCCTACTACAACTAGCTACTTAGCTAAGCGTGGTTTGTGGTTACCCTGGCTTGCCTCCCTTCAACTTGAGGTTCAATCCAGGTGATAAAACCTGCAATTCAAGATCTTTGCATTTATTTTCTAAATGTATCATTAAATTATTCTTTGTCAAGACCCTCTTGAAGTCCATGACTATTTTTGTTCTATCTCAAATATTGAGGTATTTTAGTTCCTCCTTGGTTTTAAAATTTAGCAGCTTGATGATCTTTTGTGCCTCTTCTAGCATGTGTTCCAAATCTACCTTTGTGTTTTCTATAATTTCCTTAACTATGTGTACAAGTTCTTCTTGTTCAAAGATAATCTATATTGAATGCCACATGTCTATTATGTTAGCATTTATATTCTTCCATAGATTGTTTTTAGCCTCTGCTAACATTTGGATTAAAAAGGACTGATCTTCATATTTTTGCACTTGTTGCATGAGTTTATAACTTTTCTGTAGTTTTGGAAAATATGCATTGTCAGTGTTGAGTTTAATCTCCTCCATATTAGCCAATGATGTTGATACATTTTCTTTCTCAAATTGAGTTATTGATAATTCATCTAGAGCTCTGGTGAGTGCTTCTATAGATTCTGCAATTGTACTCTTTGCTAAAATTTCTACCATTGTACCTGTGCTTGATGTAGATGCTCCTGCTGCTTCCCACTATTGATTTTATTTCAACAGTGCTTCCATAACCTGTTCCATCTTTTGTATTTGTGCATTTTTCTCAACCACTATGGTAAAAATCTTTTCTCCAATTCTATATTGGCAACCTATTTAGCTTAAGGGTGATCTGTGGAAGGTAGATTCAGTTGCTTCCTCAATGCTTGGATATCTGCTTCCTTGTTTTTGATGAGCTCTCCTGTTGCTTTAATATCCTTAGGATCATGTCCTAACTTTATGATCAAATCCTCGAGAGGTTTGATCCTTATATCCTTAGCAAATGATGACATATTTTCAATCTTTAATTGAGAATTCATGTTATTTAAATATGATTGTAACTTAGAAACAATCATGGCTGAGTTGGTGAGTGATGAAAAGATAAGCTCCCCTGTTTGTTTATGTAAATTTATTTGATAGATTTCATGTATTTTCTTCGTATCTGTTGAGAAAATTGAGGCTTTATAATATTCAACACTCCTCGGAGCTGACACTAGTGGTTCCATGAAGCCATCTGGAACTATCCCTTCTCTGCATCAAATGAAAAAAGTAATCTATGTTGGGTCTTGGTTGTCTGCTTCCAAAAATCAAAGTTGGTGGAAGCCTTCAAAGCTTCATTCTTTAATTTTATTTCTTGGTATCTTGAAAATATACTCTGCTGAGTAGAAAATTGTGACCTGGATGCTACTAGAGATTGGACATTTGCTTCGATAGTAGGTGATTTTACTATTTCTTCTACTTGAGAAGAAGGAGGTATAGGAGTCCCTAATAAGATCACTGTGGCTGGTTGTTTTGTGTCCCCTTCCTCTGCAGTTTCACATTGAATGGTGATTATTTGAGGATTTTCTTGAGAGCTTGAATTCTGAGTATTACCTTGGTCCTTGGTATTTTTCCATTTGAAAACAAGGAATTATGTAGCTTCATATTCAATTGGGGACATGTCTTCTCTCTCCCTCTTAAAAATATTCTCTTTAGAAATATGTGTTTGCATAGATGACTGGTTGACAGTCTTTCTTCAGCTTCCTATGATGCACCTTTTTTCCATTCTTCTTGATTGGGATATTTCTCAATATCAGGCCTCAGTGTGTGTGCATATGAGGTACTTTTATGCTCCAGCCCGAGCTTAAAAATGATGCCTTGAGGATCATATGACCAGGAGAAACTAAGTTTGAACTTCATTTGGCTCAGTGTTTCATCTATTTCTTTTGCAGCAGCTTTGGTGTTAATGATGTATGGTCCTATATGTGCTTTGAGCTTAAATTGTGCCTTCTTCTTGTGGGAAACAAAATTCACTTCATCCATGTTTAACATTTTCCTACTATATTCCAATGCAAAAATCCTAACAGGTACAAAACTAGCAACCTATAAGGAGGCAATTTTGATCCATAAACTCTGATTTTAGTGTAGTTCTGGTATAAATACCAGCCTCCCACTTTGGCTTGCTCTGACAAGTGAAAAAATTTCTTAATCTTTGGAGAGATCCTTGGAATCACATCACTTCTTAGAAAACATAGTGAGGTATACAAGAATTTATAAACAAAATCAGTATAAGAATACTCCTGTGAGTTATTTCTAACTAGAGATGTCCAATGAATGAATGATCAAGGGTTACCTTCGCTATTAGTTTTCTGTAAAGGGAACTTGAATTTATATGAATGATAAAATCACATAAGGTAAACTAGGACTAAATAATATTTGAAGACACCTTCTCCCTTGAAATTAACAAACTGTTCATGGATATAATTGGCCAAAAACTCATTGTAATTGAAAAGGAGAGAGGTTTGTTTACCAACTGCAAAAGTAGATAAAAATCCTAACACTATCTTATCTACCCACTGATCATTATAGTACCCAAGTAGTCAAGTTACCATGGAAATTACCTGCTTGGACATTTAAGGGAAAATGGAAGATGGATATGGGGGATTGGTCCTTGGTAATTCAACATTCTTAGGAAGAAAATATTCAAAAATATGGTCTCCCTGAGGGAATGTTAGTTTATTATATAATTCCATTAGAATAATCAGCAGAAAAAGGGTGATGGGAGGCTTGATATTCAATTTGTAGGGCTTGGCAAGTCCTTTCAGGAGAAATAAAGAAAATGACTTCATTGTTTTGAGAAATGACAGCCTTTTGACTTGGAAAATACCTAAGGTGAAACCAGAGAAAGAATTCAAGAAAGAAGCGAGTTTGGGGGAAAACAAACTATGGGAGAAAGGATTCCTAGATACTCAATTCATCACTCTTATCTAGATATTTTTGCTTTTCCCAATTATGTAGCTTGTAGAGGTCAAATTTAGATAGAGTTTCTGTAATTTTGTGCTAGGTATCTATTAGAGGAGCCTTGTCAAAATCCAAGACTGGGGGAATAAGGGGATTTGACTATGTAGCCTTTCACTCTCCCTTATAATTTGACATTATAGAGGATGAAGAACTAGTTACAGGAGAAAATTGCTAAAGAATATTTCAACAAAAAACAACTTTGATAGAAGAAGATGCGAAAACATGGTTACCCATGAAAACTATTGACTGTGTGCAGGGAAAATCGTTATTGAAAAGCTGGTAGTTGGTGATAGAGCATTCTTTTTCCTGCAGGACCAATGGCGAGTAAAGGAAATGAATTATTGACGTTAAAGGGTTTTTGATAATAGGGGAATCAGTTGTATAATGGCCAAGTAATGTTTATGGAGCGGAGGGGTTTAATTAGCAAAACAGATATGTGGTGGGAATGTATGAGCTAATGTTCATAATATTTCGTGGGAGATTCGAATCGTTAACAGGGATGTGACATGGAGGGATGGTGATGTCATAGGACAAGTTGCAGGAGTGTAGTGGAAAAGGGTAATGACTATGTGGCATAAGATGAGTGGCGGAGGGAGAGACACATGGTGAGAGATGAATGGAGGAGGAAATAACCGTTGGTGGGAGCGAAGGTGGTATTTCGGGGGGGGGGAGGGGGGTCTGTTGGCAGTTCTTGGTATTGGGAGGTGACCAATGAAATCATTCAGCAACTACCACCTTAGCTTTGGTATTTTCGACAGAAACTGCTTTTCTCTCCCCCCTCCCCCCCTTTGAGTTATCTATCGAGAGAGCGGGGTGGGGCCAAAATAACCTATCCACCGTAAATCTCTATGGACTTAATCACAACCGCTCATTCTAGTGCGATGTTTATTTACAAGCAACAACATAATTTTGTCGTATTATAACTTTATAAAATGAAATATAAAATAAAATAACCAAAGTTTTAAATTAACAAGAAAAAAACATTTCTGAATCAGAAAGCAACATTTAAATTTGCATCACTAATTTTATCCTTTTTCTAGGGATTTCATTTCCTTTTTTTATTTTTCTCAATATTTTTCATTTTTTCTCAATTTCATTTTTATCCCTTTTTGTTTTTTCATTTTTCATTCTCATTTTCTTTTTATTTTTTATTTTTTATTTTTTCCTTTTTTCTTTGACATATACATGTAAAAATGTAGAATAATGTTACAACATGCCAAACATCGGTCTTAGCTACACCAAAGTTAACAATTTTTTCATTGTGGCATGTGATGCTTCAGGAAATGGAATTGGTGTGGTTTATTTGCAAGAAGGAAGACCCATTGCTTTTGAAAGTCGTCCAATCAAAGGAAAGTATTTACACAAACCTATTTATGAGAAGGAAATGTTGGCAATACTATGTGCACTAAAGCAATGGCGACCCTACCTAATTGGAAGACACTTCAAGGAAAAAATATATCATGATAGTTTTAAATATTTTTGGGAACGAATATTATCTTTAGAAGAGCAGCAAAAATGGGTGACAAACATGTTGGGTTATGACTTTGAAATCATATATAAAAAAGGGAAGCAAAATGTTGTTGCAAATTCACTCTCAAGAAAGGATGAGAATTGTTGAAAATAGCAACAAGAAATGCTAAAAATAGAAGTGCTAAAAATAACATTGCTATAAATAGCAGTTTGTGTACCAGTGTTGGATTGGGCAACAGGGAATGAAAAATGGAAGTGCTAAAAATAGAATTGCTATTTTTAGTAGTTCAGGATGGATTCCTATTTTTAGTCAGTCCTTGCACTAAACATAGGAAGTAAAATTCAAATTTGATGTTAATAGCTATTTGTAAATTGATTAATTAATTCATCTTGAGTTAATTAGTTAAGGAATTATGAACATGAAGTCTATTTGAGGACATGCAACAGTTTCTCCTTTGATTGAGGGATTTATCCATCAGTTAAAGAGATAAGGATGAGTTGTAATATTGAGTTGTAATTAGTTGGCTCAATTAATTGAGTCAAGTCTAGTTAG